>QAXH01005269.1:28825-104015 GCA_004335635.1 Chloromonas sp. AAM2
AAGTTCAGCCCGACTGCCAGGGGGGACGAGCTCTCAACCCCTAACGTCCGCGCTCTTAGGGAGTGCCGCAGTCACCACATCACCAAGCTCGTGCACGAATTCAGGACCAGCAGGCTGCATTACGGCACGGATGAAGGCTGCTGGGCGTCTGGAGCATCAAGCTTCAGCTCCACATCCGGGGGCTGCAGCTGCTCCCTGCCACAGCTGAGCGGCCGCGTCCCAAGCTTATGAGGCGGGACATCAACTCAGCACTTCACATCCGTCAGCTGGCCAGAGCGCAGGAGCGCCCTCTGCTGTACCGGAGAGGGCTGCACCCTGGGCTGGGACCTATCCTCACGGGCATGCGCCTGCATGACCTCCACGCGCACAAGAAGGTGAGGAGGCCTTGGACGGTGAGCGCGCAGTCTGCACAATTGCTGGTAACGATCGCAGGCAAGAGGGTTATCTATCAAACTTTGCAGGCATGAACTCTCTGGACAATCTACACTTACAGATATGATCAGTTACAGATAGGATCAATCCTGCATGGCATCTGCCTGGATGATTGCACATCTACCGTGCCGGTAGATGCTGATCTCTCCTACAGTGTTGACCCTATTCTTGGCTGTTGCAGGGAAGTGGACCGCGTGCTGGGCTGTGCCATACCAGTACAACCACCACACCGTGCCGGCACACTACGGAGGGCATCGTCCGAACCTGCTGGCAACAAGTTCTGCTAGCAGTTAACTCGGAGATGGGTTCTCGGGTGTGACCTACATTAGGCGGCATGTGTCTAGTGCCCAATGAAGCGCTGCGGCTGTCTCAGTGGGGGGTGGAGGGCTTGGCTACCTCCCAAAGGAGGCGGGTGGCCAAGCTGTGGCTGGGCCCAGCACCCAGCACCCGAGCAATTGCGTCTCATGTCCGAGTCCGTTTCAAGCACTGCTAACAAATAATGAAGGTTTCCTGACTGTACAATGTACTGTATTGTCCAAACAGCATTGTCCAGACAGTATTGTCCAAACAGCCAGTCCTGGGCTAGTTTGATGAATTCACGCTACGTTTCTTGCTGCATGTGCGTGTGTGTGCTGCAGCACTGATGCGCCATGGGGACCACGCTCATGGGCATTTCTCATCTTCTGCATGGGCCACACTCACTGGGCCAATCCTTAGGTGATAGGTGTTGGTTCAGGTAGGCTGTGTCATTGTAGTCAACAGCTGCCAGGTCGCAACTCTTGAAAAACAACTTTTCATGCAATAACTTTGCGCAGACCGAGTCTCTGAGCGTGAAAACATGTCTACATGACCGTGACAACATTCCAGAGTCATGCAAAAAAACATCAAGTCCAAAAAACATCCGGACGAGAAGATAATGCTACTTTTTGATTGGCCCAGTTCTGGTTCCCGGAACTATGCAGAACTCAGGGTGTTTGCCTTCATATCTTTGCGCACACTGGGATTCAGAGCATGAGCAGCACATCAGCATGATCAAACTGCCACCCTGGATTGGTGTGGTTGCGTTTGCAGGCTGTTGATATGCTGCCAGAGCCGCTGAAGAGGTCTTAGATACTGGGCACACCAGATGTTGGACATGTGGATATCCCCGTGCCTGGCGACAAGTCTCGGCTGCAGGCACATGACCATGTGTTGCAAGTATTTAGGTGCCACCTTACCTGGCAGTGGTCAGTACTTGCCTCTTGCGGCGTTGGAGTAATGGTTTGCGATAACAGTACCTACACAGGGGCAAAAAAAGGTTTCAGGGTCAACCACACATGCTGCATGGATGAAGTCCATCCTGGTGGACGAATTCAGGTAAGGTCATAGGGGCATCCATCAGTCCTTGCAAGGTCAAGAGCACAAGGAGCTGCGCAGGGTAGACCAGCTCCTAAAGCAACAGCAAAAGGAGCGGGAAAAGGAGCAATGACAGCGGAAAGAGCAGCGGGAAAAGGAGCAACAGCTACAGCAGCACACCCACAACGTACAGACATTGCCAGCTCCCATGGCAATACCAGGTGATGTAGGTCCCACTCATGACTCACAGTGTCGTGTTGCGAGCTGGTGAGAGGGCTAGGGCGCAGCTACAGGTGAGTGACGTCACACTCGTGACTTGCAGGGTTACGCGTGGACACCCAAGTGATCTGCTGGAAAGTCGACACAACATGGCGGAAGCCCACAAACCGAGCCCGAGCGAGGTGCCAACGGTGGGGCCTGTCAGTTTGCGTGAACTGGCCAGAACCCTTACGACGGTCCCGTTCCGGGTTTTTTCTGTCTTCATCTGCGCTGTAACCTTGAACACGTCCGTGCCTGATAACAGGAGGAACTTGAAACCGAGACGGTTGAGCGCTTAAGCGACCATGTCAAACTGCCTCCAACACAACTCTGGAGTGAACATGAGATCGCGGTTTTGGTGCTCTCACGCCATTTAGGTAGGATACTGATGGCCTCATGGGGACACTTGGATGGGCTGCCAATGCACATTGGCTTCACTTGTGACAGGATTTGTGTCCATGTGACACCTCGACCTTTTTTACAACCTCTTAAGTGAATGGTGCCTTGGGGCATCGTGCATGTAACAGGATAATGCCTCATCTTTGTTCACAATGATATGAAGAGTGTTTATGACCTGACACTCTTCCTTGCCCACTGACCAGCTGACCAGCGGTCAACTGCAAAGCAAGGAGTGGGCAGGATTGGATCGCTAAACTCCCACAAACATAAGAGTCGGCGCACAAGAGAAGCAGTCACGCCAACTAGCCTGGAATGACCTGAAATGGCGTAGGTAGCTGCCTTCCTGTCTAATTTTATTCCTTGAGCGTGACCTGCCCTGCCTTTTGCAGGGTGACTGTGTGCATACGAGCTGGGGGCACTGCTGCAGCAGACAGTAAGTGACAGAGACCGGGAGCAGGCATGAGCATGACCGGGCATCTGTGTTTAGTAGTTGATGTTTACACTGAAGACCATGGCCCAGCAGCATGCATGGATGTACATTGCGTTGTCAATCACAAACCAAGTAAGACTGAGCAGCCGGAATTTAGATCCTTCCCACTCAACCGAAAGCCATGTCAAGAGTTTGCCCAGGCAAGCCATCACAACTGCATAGGTTACGCGTGCATGACAAGGCCGCTGTCATAAGGTGGATATCATTTATTACAGGACTGCTTGCCACCCGCGTGGTGCTGCCCTGGCTGCAGGTGCGGCCCCAGCTTGAGGCTGCGGGAGTGAAGGTTATCTTTGTCACGTGCGGCAACACGCGCTTCATACAGGCATGGCTGGACGGCACAAAATGGTAAGAATGGCAGCGGCGATGATGTGGGTGGTCATTGCGTCAGGAAACTCGAAGCAGCAGGTATGAAAGTTCACATTGACCATTATCATCCAACTGCACTGAAAAGCACGAACACGCAAGGCCCTGCTCTTTTAACGTCTCATGCACTGGCAAAGGCTGCTCAACTGTCAGAAACTCAAATAGCGTTAGGTAGAGAAGCACTGTGTTTTTGGGCGGGTAGCAAAAATGTGGCCAATGGAAATGCCAGCTAATCAGTTCCACCCGCTGCCTTGCACACCCCCTTGTCCCCAGGCCCGCTGAGCTGACCTTCCTTGACCAACAGGGGCTACTGTACAGGCAGCTGGGTGCTCACAACGGCATCTGGCGCACCCTGTTCCACCCCAGGATGTGGTAAGGCACAACTGACATGCATGCGCTGCAAAAGCATCGGCAGAATGACTGGCTTGGAGACCAGGACTTCAAAACTCCACGGCTCAAGTGGTAGAGACTATGCGATTCTTTTCACATCAACATCGTCTGGCCCCCTGTCTCTTGCCTGTCCTGAACAGCACAGCACAGCACAGCAGTCAAACACATGGTGTGCCACTTGCCTGCTCCTGGCCCTTGCAGGTTCTTTGGCATGATCCGGCGCATCCGTCAGGGCGGGCTGTGGAGCGCCTTCAAGCAGGCCATGAGGACATGGAAGCTCTCGGTGCCGGAAAAGAACTGGCAGTCGTTCCAGCAGGTGAGCACGCATGCACACGGGACACAATCGCCGAGGTTTGCTCATCTGACAGCATGTCACGCCAGGAGCTGTGCAGCTGTCAACTGATGCAATCACTGCTGCATCTGAGACCGTTCGGCGTTACCCAAAGCCATCTGCTGGTTGCAATAGTGGCCTTGCCACCTACTCCGCAAGTCGCATGTCACACACACCTGACGCTTACCCATGCATGTACACACGATACCCATCCCTGACCTTGTCCGTCGTCCAGGGCGGCACAGTTGTGGCGAGGGGCAAGGCAGTGCTGTGGGCCCACAAGGACAGCACGCCAGGTAGGCGCAGCCAGGGCAGGACAGATCCCAGCTTGCCCAGCACTGCTTGCAACAGGGCTATGCATGGTCGCATGGCATGGGGCGCACAGTCTTGGCTCTAATCCAGAGCCTTCAACGCAATCTCGAGTTGGTTGGTATGACTTTCACAAAAATGGACTTTGCCAGAATGAAATCTTGCTGCTCGAACATCGCTGCAATGATGTTCCTGTACTGCAAACACAAAAACGCTGTCTGAACATCAGTAGAACTTGTGGCATGGTTTTGGATTGGTTAAGCCACCTCGTTGATCACTTTTTGTGACGGTTGCAGGTGACTACCCTGACTGGAATGAGGTCGTGAAAGTCGCGCTCAAGGCAGCAGGAAAGGCCTAGTTCTGCTGCGATTAGCTAGGGGTGGTGGCACAGGCGTTTGCGTGAAGGAGGTACAAATAAACCAAGCTGCTCCCAGTCGTACATACCCTTAGGAGTGCACAGCGAGGGCGATGCGAGCAGCAGAGCGATCAAGTCGTTGGTCAACATCCGTGTGCAGTTCTGTGCCCGAGTGTGCAGGAGAGATGATGATTATCGTGGCATGGCGATTGAGATGGTGCATGGCATTGCAGCCTTGGGAAGCATGACGCCCTGGTGCTTACAGCCTGGTACTAGCAGGCCGCGGCAGGCTGAACCCTAGCTAACTCTAGGTTCCCAGGCATACCGACACGATGCACCATTCATCGCCATACTACTTAACCCCTGTCAACTGACTTGTTGGTGAGGGCTGGTAGTTGAATTGACATGGATGTTCAAGTTTCCTGCTGCCGCTTTTTCGCGCTCTGACAATGCTCACGATTGTTGCCATAGCAGGAAGTGCGGGTTCATACCCCTAGCTGCACATGAACAGCTCAATGCCCTAGCACCATACCTATCTCATTAGGCGGCATGTGTCTAGTGCCCAAGCGGCTGTCTCAATCGGGGGTGGAGGGCTTGGCTACCTCCCCAAGGAGGCGGGTGGCCATTGCACCGGCCTTCCACTGTTTTCTCTGCTCGGTATGTTTTCTCTGCTCGGCCCCCTTTCCGCAAAGCGATTCACTACCTGTTGTCACTACTGGCACACATCTTGATAACAACGTCAACTGTACGTATTTGTGAGCGCCTGATTGACGTCTTGTCAAGACAGCCTTGCTTTGAGTCTCACTCATCACTGCGCTCAGTCACGAAGGACTGCTTCGCGTTTTAGTGTGCACTTAGTGAGATGTCAAGCCTGCACAAGCCCGCAGGCCTGCCTCTGTCGTGAGCAACCCGGGTTGTGACCTTCTGTGTTTGGTTGTCCCATGTTGACGCTGTGCAGACAGATCATACGTTATTCCTACATGAAGATGGACTTGTGTCATGTGGTCATGGGGGGGCGGGGGAGCGGGGGAGGTTGTGCGCAATACTATTTTCGATTCTGCGGATTTGAGTCGAAGTCAAAGTGACTCATTTGAACACCTGTGCACGTCGTGTGCCCCTGAGAATGACCGGTGGACGAGCAGACCTCAACGGACCTCAGCAGGCCCCAACTTAGAAACTCACATCGCAACCGGAATGAGAATATGCTAACATTTTCGCGCCCTTTGCTGCTAAGCGTTTGCCCGCAGCGTTCACCTTGAGCTGTTAATTACAAGCGAAAAGCGCCCTGGGTACGACACAGGCCCCGGAAAAACAAATTGCACAAGAACCGTAAAAATTAATTGCATTCCGTCCGCAACGTTTTACATTAGTCGGAAGCTTCACAAACCGGCTTTCGACACTCCATTGGCCTTTCGATAACCCACGAGACGCCTGCTGGAGGTTGGCCTACATCTACCCCTGTCCAGGATGGATGAACCTTTGGCTGGCGCCTTGAAGGCGCCTGGCGATCCGGATGAACTGTACACCATGAATGAGGTGAAGCAACAAGGATTGTTCTCAGAGTTGGAAAAGCGACTGCGGGCACTCAGCCAGCCGCCCGGGAAGCTGCGCGCACCTGTCAGCCATTCCTAGCAAGTCGAGTTGAACAGCAGCGGAGGAGAAAGAGGGACTGCGAATGCCGGAAGAACACGTGGTGACTGACATGATGATGAGCTTCCTCCATGACGCATCATGCCTGCACATCATGCTTGCAGGAGAAGAACATGGAGGCGCTGGCTGCGCATGGTGGCGTAGACGGGTTGGCAAAGCTTGTTGGCAGCAACGTCGCGCATGGCATGGATGCGACCAGCATTGCAAAGTCACTGTGAGCAGGGCTGGAAGGGATCAATTTCCATGTAGCTTCCTCCAGGGCTAATCTCCTTGTGGGAAAGCTAACTTCTCGGCTTGTCTGTTATATGTACATGAGTATGCCAGGTGGCAAGACAGCACCAAGAGACTACATGAAAGGAGGGCCAACGAACAACATGTGAAGGGGTTTATTGCTTTGTCCTGCAACCTTCAAGTCATGTGTGTGCTCATGTGCTGTATTAGTGGCATGGTTGTTCACCCTTTTCTTCACAACATGGAAGGCCCTAGCAAACACATCCTACATCGCCGTCACTATCCACGCTAGCAGACGTGCAGACGTTGGTACGATCCTATTGCTGTGCTTTTCAGTGGGATCTTTACTCACTAGCCTGTCGTCACTTTTGATACCAAGTGAAGGGTGGTCCCACGGGGGCCGCACAGGCTGGTTGCGCCCGTGGCTCCTCGGAACGCAGTTTGCAAGGCATGTCACAACAGAACTGGCAGTATTGCCAGTCACGCCCTGTACAACTCTACGTTAGGGCATGCCATACAGTGTGGACAACGAAACATTCGGATTGGGTGCAGTGGACGTGTGTGGTTTGGGTTCCTGATACTCCCTTTGACTTTTATCTGTGTCTCATGTTTGGCACTTTCATTGATCTGTGCAGGGAAACGTACGGGCCCAACAGGCATAAGGCAACTCCTGCCAAGAACTTCTTTGTGCTGTGTTATGAGACGGCCCAGGATCCCATCATTCTGCTGCTCATGTTTGCTGCGACGGTGAGCAGGGGCACGGACCGGGAAAACGTGAGAAAGTTAGAGGGATAGACAGGTATGGCCAAGGCCACGCCTTGACGGGCAACAGCTGTGACATTGCATGGGCAGCGGTGTGAGCTGCAACATGCCTGCAAGGCTGCGGACAATGAGCATTCATGTCCCAAATCGGACACGAATTTAACACAAACAACGTGCACAACCCAGCCACTCATCAGAGGCAAACTATACACCCCTGATCCTGGTCTGCATGTCTCATCCTGTGCCTGCTGCCCCGCCCCCTGTGCGTGTTGCATCACCCCTAGTGCCTGGTGCCTGCGCCTGTACAGGTATCCACGGTGCTGGGTGCCGCCATCCCGGAGGAGCGTGCACACCAGGGCTGGGTGGAAGGAGTGGCGATCTGGATTGCCGTCATCGTCGTCATTGGCGTGGGTGAGCGAACACAGAGCGGGGACTGTGTGAATTGATTTCTGTTCTGTGTCTGCTCCTCTGCTGCTCTTGCCAGCTTGCATGCTGCCTACTGGTGCTCGTCTGTCTCTATACCTGCCAGTCACCCGCCCACCTGCCTGCCTGTATGCATGTTTTCTCTGCTGCCGGCGTGCCCTTCTGCTTTCTGTTGCAAGCGGCCTGTCCCATCCATCCTTGCTTGCCTGCATCCGAACCATCGCTCAAAGCCCAGCTCTGATACCTGTCATCTGTTCGCATTCCTGACTCATCAACACGTGTGCCGTCATGTCACACACAGGTGCCGGCAACGACTACCAGAAGGACCAGCAGTTCCGCCGGCTGAACGCGCAGCGCCAGGCCATTCAGGTCAAGGTGGTGCGGGCGGGCAAGCAGGTGCTGGTGGACAACACGGACGTGGTGGTGGGGGACGTGCTCTGCGTCGACACGGGAGACAAGGTAGGCAAGGAAGCATTCGCTTGCATGGGGCGGCAAAGTGACTGATCAACGACACAAGGGCAAGGTGAAAAGGCGTTGGCGTTGGACTGGTGTTTGTTGATACATTGCCGGGAAGGACTGCTCAGCGAGGGCCGCATGTGCTGGCATGATGCAGACAGCGACTCATCAAGTGCGGTATGCAAAGTGGTAAGGATGCACACAGTGTCTCCTGGCCACTTATCTTGGGATTCTCCAACACTTCCGCAATTGATCACATTGCTGTCTGCAGATCTGTGCTGACGGCGTTGTTATCGAGAGCTTTGGCCTGGTGCTGGACGAGGCTTCGCTCACGGGCGAGGGCGACCCCATTCACAAGAACAGGGAGGAGGACCCGTGGGTCAGGTCAGGCACACAGGTGCGTGGAGGAGCGGGGGGTCAGGGGAGCATGTGTGCGTGCGTGTGTGTGCGTGTGTCGGTTTACAGCGGGAGCGCTTTTTCACGATTTGGATGGAGCAATCAGGTCTTCACAACGCATGGCAAGAATGTGATGCTCTTCGGTTTGAAAAGTGCAACCCAGCATCCTGACTCTGCTCCTTTGCTGAAGCCCGACAAAGTTCGCCTGTCATTAAGCATTGCCGATTCAGAAAACAGTCCAACGCTTGTTGCCTTGTCCTGCTGCTTCAGGTTACTGATGGCAGTGGTAAAATCCTCATCGTTGCAGTTGGCCCCCACAGCGAGTGGGGTAAGATCCTCGCCAGTGTGAACGACGAGGACGACCAGCAGACTCCGCTGCAGGTGAAGCTCGAGTGGGTGGCCACGGCGGTGGGGAAGATCGGCTTTGGCGTGGCCATTGCGTGCTTCATCGTGCTGCTCATCAAGTGAGTGGAGGGGCTGCGAGTTAAGGGGGTTTACAAGGGGGCTGGATTGCTTGGGTGGTGTGAGCTGTAAGCAGGGAGTTGAAACCAGGGAAGTAAGGGCCAGACAAGGAAACGGGCGAGCAGGTTGTCTGGAACGGATGGGATTGGGGGGCTGAGCCAGCGCTCAAGGCACTGAGCACTCTAGTCACGTAAACAAGGCAATGTGTCTTTTAAGGTGCGCCTGGGCTGTCATGCATTGCTGATCGTACAAGGCATGTTATCTTCATGCCTGATGTCCGGACAGTGTCCGACAAGTGCATGGGCGGGCCCATGGGAAGCATATGTCTGTGTCGGGCAGGTGCAAGGTTACCCGTGCCGTCCCGTATGCGTCACATGCCTGGTGTGTGATAGCTCCTGCCCTGTGCAGGTGGTGTGTGGAGAACAAGGGCTTCCCCATCAGCAGGATCAACGACAACGGTCCCGTTCAGTTCTTCCTGTACGCCATCACCATCATTGTGGTGGCAGTGCCCGAGGGGCTGCCCCTGGCCGTCACCATCTCACTGGCGTACAGGTTGGTGCGCCGCAAAGAACACGAACTGGCGACCGCCTGCAGCCAGCATAAGGAGCCCACTCGCAGCCCATCTCAAGCAGCACAGACGAAGAAGCAAACAGCAGCAAACTGACAAGTCAAGGATCCCACTCATAGCCCACTTCATGCAGCACAGATGCGCAAGTCAAACCTGACAACAGCTGTCAATCGTAATCTGCAAGCAGTCAACCAGACTCTCTGGTCCCAGAGTAACCCTGTGTCAAGTGCTTTGAAGCCAGTGTGACGTTGTCCCTTAACTGGTGTTGTCTCTGGTCCCGTGTGTGCCCTGTGCAGTATGAAGAAGATGATGTTGGACAACAACTTCGTCCGTGTGCTCGCTGCCTGTGAGACCATGGGCGGAGCCACAGCCATCTGCTCGGACAAGACCGGCACGCTCACGGAAAACCGCATGACGGTGGTCACGGGCTGGTTCTCGGGCCGACGCACGCCAGATGTGCCGGCTGTGGGGGACCTGCCGGCGCATGTGGTCAACGCGCTGAAGGTCAACGTCGCCATGACATCAAAGGTACAAAGACAGGGGAGGGGGGGGGGCGAGCCAATCTACAGAGTGAAGATCGTTTGCCAAGCAATGGTAGATTATGATGAGGGCACTTGAGGCAGCAAGGGCAACTCTGCTTGCAGTAGATAGAAAATTTTTTAACAAGGCTGTTACAGCCCTGGTACTGGCATTGGTGTGCGATTGGAGCCATGTTTTGTCATTGTTTCTCGTTCTACATTGGTGTGCCTGCCACGTATGGCTGCCTGCGTGTCTGCGCTCCAATCCCTGCCTGGTCAAATGGGATACAATCACAATTACAGTGCAATAAGCACCTGTTGTTGTTGAGTGGGGCAGCCTAGTCACATGCGCGCTTGGTGCTGTCCATCCGTTGCCCAGGCGTTCATCACTGAAGATGCTGAAGGCAAGACTGTGTTCGTGGGCAACCGCACCGAATGCGCACTGCTCATCATGCTGCAAAAGTGGGGCTTTGACTACAAGGAAGTGCGCGAACAGTTGGCACCTTCGTTGTTCAGGGTGAGTTGCATTTAGAGAGGAGAACTGATCAGGGCGCCTTTGCATGGCAGATTGATCTGTAGGTGGTGTGATGCACACCTGGTGCATGTTTGATGCACACCTGCTAAGAATGATGATGCAGACGGGGTACAATGGGAGGGCGTATCAAGCCTTGCTGCTAGCCCTGCTGCTCCTGCTCCAGCCACACACTGCCAAACGCATGCTTCAACTCCTGCCCTGCCCTGCCCTGCCCTGCCCTGTAGCTGTTCGGTTTCAGCAGCGAGCGTAAGATGTCAGCTTGCGTGATGAAGGAGGCTGACAAGTACGTTGTGTACAACAAGGGCGCGGCCGAGTGGGTGCTGCAGCGGTGCTCCACGCAGTACACACAGACAGGGGAGGTGGTGCCGCTGACCGAGGAGCAGAAGAGCGACTTGCTTGAGAACACCGTGACTGCCATGGCCAAGGTCGGCCTGAGGTGCATTGCGCTCACCACTGCGGCCCTGCCGCTGGAGGAGCCGTCCAGGTGAGACTGTTATGTGGATGGTGCGCTTGGGTTGCATGTGACGTGTGTGTTTAGTCCTGTATGGGGCACGCATGAATGTGGAAAGAGTGTGCTCGTGTGCATGTGGCATGAGACTGCGCGTGCATGGGTTGCATGTGTGCATGTGGCATATGTGTGTGACTGTGTGTGTGCGTGTGTGTGGGTGACTGTGTGTGGCTGGCACGCTCAAGAACATACCAGTGAGCAGGTTGTAAGCATGCTGAAGCACTTTCTCACACAAGGATGTGACCGCAGCTCAGGTATGGAACAATCGCAACCAACCAACTGGCAGGCTTGGCTGCTCAACTATCAGCTGCGGCTCTCGTGGCTGACAACTCAGGCGTGCTGCATCACTGCTTCCTGCAACGCTCCGGGTCGGTTGTCTCTTGCAGGCCTGCTGAATTCTTTGACGACGCCAACAATGTGGACGGTGACTTGACGCTGTTGGCCATTGTGGGCATCAAGGACCCGGTGCGCCCCGAGGTGCCGGATGCGGTGGAGACATGCCAGAGGGCGGGCATCATCGTGCGCATGGTCACAGGTGGGTTACAGGTGCATGGTCACAGGTGGGCGACAGGTGTTTACAGGTGCATGGTCGCAGGTGGGCGGTGAGCTCATGCAAACAATAATGTCGCAATATGTAACCAGTTAATGACCATTCTGTGACTAATGACCACCACAGAGACACAGTCACAGTCATGCCAGGCGGTCCCAGGCACATTGGCACAGGTGGTGACGAGTGCATGGTCACAGGCCGCACACAGGCAGGATGGCATGTACCCTCAGGTGACCACCACGGGGGCGTGCCAGTCACAGGTACATGATCAGGCGGACAGTGCGTCTGGCACGCACGTAATGTGCCCGAGTGAAGCGCTTGCATGGGGCTTCACAATGCTGCCATGTCGGCGAACAAATCAAACGAATTTCAACATCACACAGCAAACACCAGGGACCTCACTTGTCTGTAACCACGTGAGGCAAGGAACAATATTAGACCGTGCATTGTGTCGGTCACAGTCTGCCATGTGGTCTGTGCTCTCAGGTGACAACATCCACACCGCCAAGCACATCGCCCGTGAGTGCGGCATCCTGCCCGTTGGCTCCGATTACACCGCCATGGAGGGGCCCGACTTCAGGAAGATGAGCGAGGCCGAGCTGCAGGCAGCACTGCCACTACTCAGGGTGAGCAGGACGGGATCAGGAGCGAGTGAGGGCTGAGCGAGATCAT
Source organism: Chloromonas sp. AAM2 (assembly GCA_004335635.1). Classification (NCBI taxonomy): domain Eukaryota; kingdom Viridiplantae; phylum Chlorophyta; class Chlorophyceae; order Chlamydomonadales; family Chlamydomonadaceae; genus Chloromonas; species Chloromonas sp. AAM2. Next base: position 41,222 of record QAXH01005269.1, read on the forward strand.
CAAGGAACTCAGGCCCGGCTTGCGCTCAGAACATTAAAGACGAGGCTTTGGTGTTTTTGTTTCCTGTTGCTGAAAGCACAATTTGGTCTGGCATTGCAGGCCCGCGCTTGCTATAGCAGCGGTGCTACGAATGCTGCCTGATAATGTTGATGATGATAATTTTCCCGCATTTTTCTGTCCAGGTGTTGGGTCGCTCCTCCCCAGAGGACAAGAAAACCCTCGTCAAGGCGCTGAGGGCAATGGGGGAGGTGGTGGCGGTCACGGGAGACGGGACCAATGACGCAGCGGCGCTCAAGGCGTCGGACGTGGGCCTGGCCATGGGCATTGCAGGTACGGGGCTGCAGGCACGGATGGTTTCCTGCACAGCAGAACAGGATGACAAATGGAGGCACAGCTGAACAGGTAGCATTATGTACAGCAAAATGGTAGGCGTGCATTTGATTACAATCTGCATGCCAAACGAGCAGCCATGGAAGGCTTAGTTCGTTCGTTTGAGTAAACTATAAGGCTGACGAGCAGTGCTGTTTGGCTCACTTCCGCTGCAGTGACAGTAGGACGACTAGGATAATGCATCCGCTGCTTTCTGCTCAATTCATGCACTGCAATCCAATCGCATACACTGACCATGCCACTCATGTCACCTCTCGCGTCGTTGCTCTCCTGCCCAGGCACTGAGGTTGCCAAGGAGGCCGCTGATATCGTCATCATGGACGACAACTTCTCATCCATTGTCAAGTCAGTGCTGTGGGGCCGGTCCGTCTTCACCAACATCCGCAAGTTCCTGCAATTCCAGGTGGGATTACACGTACATGGGGCGGGTGATCAGCACCGGTTGCAAACGTATCAAAGACACAAGCCTGCCGCTTCTTGAACTCTCCAGGGTTGTACAGCAAAGGACAGAAGAGTATCCCAACAAGCTCCACAGGCAAGAGAAGGCAAATGCAGGGCTTCTGGCTGGTTGCTTGTATTACCCCGTATTCAGTGGTTGTGAGTGATCGACCCGCCGGGACGCAGCTATACCAGCTTGCCCCTTGTCCTGCCTGGTTTGCAGTTGACTGTCAACCTTGTGGCCCTAGTCACCGCCTTTGTTGGCGCCGTGGTGGGCGGCGAGCAGCCGCTGAACGTGCTGCAGCTGCTGTGGGTGAACATGATCATGGACAGCATGGGCGCGCTGGCCCTGGCAACGGAAGACCCCACGCCCGAGCTGCTGATGCTCAAGCCGCACGGAAGGGACGAGCCGCTCATCAGCGGCAGGATGTGGAAGCACATCTGCACACAGGGACTGTACCAGGTGATTCAGAGTCAAGCATGGGGTTTGGGAATGGCAAAAGCAGGGCTGCAGGGTACAGGTCACAAGCACGGGGACAAGTGAGCAGTGAAGTATGCGTGGAACCAGGCTGGATGAGGAGGCTCGTGCATGCACACGTAACCGGCAAGGCAAAGGCCAGAGCTTGCCTGGCGAGTGCGCCGCACTATTGCTGCTGCCAAATGCGTTGCTCAGTGTACTGTGCCCGAGTCATTGCTCGCCTGCTGTCAGCCTGTACAATTGTGTGTCATTGTGCCACATCTGCTGCTACCCTGGACTGTCCAGCACCACACACCATGTCTGTGCCACTGATCTTGCCTGCAGCTGTTCTGGATGTTCATCACCCTGTACGGCCTGCCAGTGATGTTCAAGCGCTACGAGCTTGGTAACAGTTCGGGTTACTACGCAGACAACTGCCAGAGCGAACTGAGTGGGCAGTACTCCCCCGCTAACGTCTCACTGTACTGCAACTGGATGAACGAGTGCGGCTTCCCCTACGGCAGCAACCCCAACTCAGGTAATGCATTGCAGGTACAAGGACACTCTTGTGGGTCAAGTTGGAAAGTCCTGATGCACAGCCAGGCGGGTGTGTGGTGGCAATTTGTGGCAGTGTTCTGTTCTGTGCACACCCATTGACCAGGTTACAGGGTAACCTCAGCAAATTGACGACTGTGCTGCCAATAAGTGGGCCTTGAATTGACTTTGTTGCATTCACAATGGCTGGTGGAAGGTTCGTGACTGCTGCTGTGCGCTGCCCCTTTCCGCCCGCAGGCAACTGCACCCTCTGGTCCACCTGGCAGCCAGCCAACCTGCCCGCTGACGAGCGCCAGGCCATCTGCGGCACGCCCGCGTCCGGCCCCATCACGGCGGACTGCCTTCAGTACACAGCGTTTTCAGCAGCAAGGGTAAGCAGCAAGCGGCGCTGGGAGGGCGCACAGGGGAAGACCAGAGGGGTACCAATCAGTAATGCCAGTGTTACAAAAGGAAAGGGCAATGAGGACGGTAGACGGGAAGGGACAGGAGAGACAGGCTGGGGTGACTTGCATGTAACTTCACCACACGTAAGGTACTCGCAGCAATCTGGTTGAAGGCGTCATATTTGCTGAACCATCCCGCTCAACTCCTGATTGTGTTGTTGTTGTCGTCACATGGCCTTCACAATTTTTAACTGCACTCCCTGACCGATGCCCGTGTCTGTGCCCACCGCAGGGTGTGGTTGACGACGCCTACAGCGATCAGAACGACTACAACCGCAAGCGCTCGCTGTCCGTGCTCTTCAACGCATTCATTTGGATGCAGGTGGGCGAGGCTGCAGAGGGATGTTCCCCACGCTCAACTAGATTACATACATGTGCATGATGCGGTGAGGAGGTCAAAGGACAGGCCGGTAAAGAGCGATGTGGTATATCAAAGGGGGCCTTGTCATGGAAGCCAGGGCCGGAACGAAGTCTATTGAAAGACACACAACGAAAGGCCCACCAATCCGTTGCCTTGTCTGGTGCTCAGATCGCCAACGAGATCAGCTCCCGTCGCATTCACGATGAGTACGACTTCTTCGCCGGTTTCTTCCAGTCATACATTTTTATGGCGGTCATTGTCATCACGGGGGGCCTGCAAGCGATCATCATCAATTTCCTGGGCAGATTCTTCAAGGTACGAAGTGCAGTCTGGAGGCAGTTCACATGCGTCGCTGCTTCTACCCGTGTACTATACACTATGGAATGTACGTGTGTGTGTGGGTATCGTCTGCCTGTTGGCACCTACCAGTCATTGGTTCACACATGTTGTGTGCTATTGCATTGCTGCCAGCGTTTTTAACCTGCCACGCTGAGCTGGGCTTGGTGGCCTAAAGAAGTGCCCAGCCACCTACCGGTGTGGTGATTACTCAAGGAGACGACCATGACCTAGACATGTCTGGTCCTATCTGCACATGTCACTAGTTATCCGGACTTGGGATGCATGTGTGCGTGTGCGTGTGTTCAGACCGTTCCCTTGGACTGGAAGGAGTGGCTGGCATGCATTGCCATTGGCGCGGGCGCATGGCCCGTCAGCTGGGCAGTACGTTTCTTATCCAGGTACGAGCGTTTGATATTCACTGGCCAGATATCTGGAATTTTGACACGAACAACAGGTACTCACGCCAGTGCATCAAGCTTACAACGACGCTGGGCTGAGTTGGCCTGGCCTCAACATATGTCCAGTCCTACAACCTGTAGACGCCCCACCATCGACTGGCTGACCAATCTCCTGCTTAACGCACGCCTAGTCTTTCAACCTGCTCAACCTTAACAAGGACTGGCTGTTCAATCGCATGCTTGTCTGGTTCACTCGCCCACAGGGCGTTCCATGTGCACCGGGCGAACGACCTCAAGACAGGAGTGGCGCACATGCACGACCACAGGAAGACCAGTAAGAAGGATTCAAGGGAGAACTCCATCATACCAAAGGAGAACTCTATTCAGCCAGACAACCTAAAGAGGCATGTGCCTGTGGTCTGAGGCACGTGCCTGTGGTCTGAGGCACGTGCCTGTGGTCTGAGGCACGTGCCTGTGGTCTGAGGCACGTGCCTGTGGTCTGAGGCACGTGCCTGTGGTCTGAGGCACGTGCCTGTGGTCTGAGGCACGTGTCTGTGGTCACTTGGCCACAATCTCCTCAGCTGATCAATCGTCTTTGTTGTCACGAGGCTGGCAACGTTACACGTGGGCTCAGTCCCCGTTGCTCACTAACGTTCTGGAATCAAACATTTTCAGCCACACCACTACACGCCCAACACCAGACTAGTGGGCCTGGTCGGTCCTCACTTCTGATCAGGCATGAGCCTCAACCGCACACCCACAGCTGTCAATGAAGAGTGAGAGTGCGTGGGAGTACCTGCACACAGCCGCCTGATATGCGCTTCACATCCTGAGGGCCTGACGTACGATCTTCGTGTCTGCATCCAGTCCTTGTCGCCTTCAGGTGACACGGCCACGACACTGTTGGAGTTCCTTCTTGTGAGAGTAACGAATTCTTTTGCCTACCCTGGCATTGCGGCCATCCACTGCACCTCAAGACAAATGTTATGAAATGCATGAGGGCAAAGGTAGGAGGCAGATCCAGTGGAGGGCCTGTATGGGATCAACATGGAGCCAATCTGCGGCACTCAAAAAACTGACTGAAATGGTGTGACGGTGGTACAACCGACTTTGGATATGCCCGTTGATGCCACTTTTTGCCGTGAGAATCCTTTATGGAGGCCTTTATGACCACCAACCGCCTGGTGGATATCTGGCAGATTGGAGCAGCCGTGGAGCTGGCATGTTGGGGCCTAACCCAAGGAGAACATTGCTGGGTAGTGTACAGTGGGTAGCGTAAAAAACTGGGTTTATTGGGTACTTGAACAACCTTCCGGCAGAGGACTGGCACAACGGTACGGCGGCTGGGCCACACACCGTGCATGCTGTCCCTGCTACGCCTTGGTTGCCCTATGGTATGCGTGGGAACACAGACGTGTTGTTAACATGTGCACAACACGTCAAGAGACCTTTTGTTTCTCACCCTCGTACAATCATGTCATATCTGCAAGCCATATTTGGACACGGCTACTAGCGCATCTTTTGACTTGCATGGTGTTGGGATTGGTACCGTCACAAACCACGGGAGTTACAAGCTGGTGGCATTGGCACCTGTTTGCTCACGGCACAGGTGCACTGGAAGACAGCCGTTGGATGGGCTCGGTACTCTCCCTTGAATTGCACAGAATATCAGGTCATGGCGGTTTAAAAATAGAGCTGCATCCCCTGACTTTGTGTCCGTGTCTGGGTTTCATTGGCCGCGGGTTGTCCGCACAGAGTCGCAACTGTGGAAAGTATGTTGGGTTTGCGGAGGACGGAGGTTTGCCTTGGCACACTCATTCACGGAGGTCTGTGGAACAGCTAATCTCGACCAATGTATCATCATTTTCCAATGGTCATACTGTTGCATGGTTCCGGTCTGAGAGTATGCGACTGCTGAACTACATGGCTTTGGCAATGCGCACATCAACACCATGCGAGCATGTGCTCTCTTCTTGGCTCTGTGGACTGGTTGTGATGATTGGATCAAGGCTCATGCTCGAACCCATCGTGCTTTCGCCACTTAGCACGGCTTGATGTCTCATGCTATGGGAACCATGTCATTCATCTTGTAATTCAGTTACAAGGTATCATGCTACTGCTGCTGCATGGTGGCTTTCAAGTGACGAGGTACATACAAGTGTGCCCGGTTGCAAACACTTCATACTGATGATGTATACTGAAACTGCAACCCGTGTAACTGGTATTGAGTATCTCCCATTCGTGTCCGATGGCATGGCAGTAATCCCGAGGTGCGCTCAGCCTGTTCCTGTCAGCCACCCCTACCAAGTATCACCTGTTCGGCTACTAGTTGCTGCTTGACATGAAGGGAGAGTTAGACCACTGACTCGTCTGCAAGGATGCAATGCTGCGATGATTGAACCCACAGCAACATGTCACCGGCTGTCAGTCACCACTGTAGTGGTCATCCCGCGGACAACAACAGTTCTAGTCCCTGGCAAGAGCTACCCAATGCAAGCCATATGGCCATGGCCATGGCGAGCTTCTGAGGCCTTGCGCCACGTGATGCGAACTGAACCCTTTCCTGACGTGTGTTGTGTTTGTTTCCAATCTTGTCAACATGCAGCCGTTGCTCACCCCAATACTGACAGGCTCCCTTTTTTGTGAATTGTTCCGCACATCAACGGCTACCACAGCGAGCAGAATCAACAAGCAAAATCCTCAACAAATGGGACAAGTGCTCAATGCGACAATGCCCGGAAATAAATCGGTAAATAAATGCTAGTCCAAGCAACGCAGTGATGATATGTTACAAACACAGTGATGATATGTTACAAACAACACAGTGACTAGCCAGTGATGATATGTTACAAACAAAGGAGGCAGACTGGGAAATGGTGCTTTGATACAATTGACAAACTGAGTCTTGCGTTTGGACAAGTCATAACTGTTAAAATCAAGATTGCATACGGCACAAAGCGGATGTCCGAATGAATGAACAATTTTAAACCTAGGCATCATGTCCATAATTGTCAGCACGCTCCGATCTTGATTCCTTCAGCTCCTGCCCCCCCTCCTATTGCCACAGGGCCTATAAGCTAGCAATACGGCATGAAAGATGCCTAAAAAAAAGAAGTTTGCCAGTTCTGGGACAATTCTCGTCATTTCACTTTTACGGCATAAAGCCAGCAGACTCCCAAGGCGCACGTGTTATGCACAGCGTACGTTGCCAAAACATTTAATGAAGTCCAAGGTAAGGGCAGGCAGGAGTAGCCTACAATCACCCAACAAAAAATTGCATAGGCATTTATGCGCCTGAGCTCCTGCGGTGGTGATTGGTCATAGGCTTGTCGCGAATCCACTTCGCCATGCTCCACTTGGATCCTCGGACCTGCAGTCACGCAAGGCAGGCCAAAGTGTGCAACACAAAGTCGGAGCACAAGCCGTGAATGCAGTGACCGTGGATCTATCTGTGCGTCTGGAGTTGTGGACCAGAAGAGCACTGCGTCGCCTGTCTTGGGCATGGCCGTGATACCCAGGCCGTCAGCACACGTACGCCAGTCATCAATCGTCCGATTGGCGCCTGCGGAGGCACATTGGCGTGGCAGACACTGATATGTTCAGCATGATGCCACCAACAACACCCAAAAACTGCATGGAACAAACGGCACATGTACACGAGTGCGCGGGTCAGCCGGGCGGTTGCTCCGACACACGTACACACACGGCTTGGCAGCTGGTTGCCGCTATCTGTGGGTTGCTACGTGACGTCTAGACTTAGAACTACAACCCAGTTTCCAGCAAGTGATGATACAGTAACAAAATCCGAGAAAGAAGTTTGCCAGTTCTGGGACAATTCCTGGGACTGGCATTGAAACCGGCGTGTCTCCATGCGTCTCCACAATGTTTTACACTGGAATTGGAATGTCATTGTGAGACTGCGTTCTGAATCTCTGGCAATCTACCACCACTTCTCACTGTCCCTGTCCCAGTATTGGCAGTCACCAGCGCCTACCAGCAACACATCCCAGTGGCAGATGACACTGACCCAACACCATACTGTGCACAATTTCACCACCATCAAAACTTAGTATGGACACACTCCTGAAAAAACTAGTCCCACAGACAACCGACAGCCTCATCACGGTGCCAGCCCCAAAATTGTCCCAGACCTGGCAAACTTCTTTCTTTTTTTGGACCGGGCCGCCCACCATGCTGCACCCGCTCACCGTCTTGTCCCTCCCTTCTGAAGACCGTGTCGCCTCCCTCCTCCGGTGCCCTCAGGAAGATGAGCATGGTTGCGACGCGCTGGCTGACCTGCGCCCCGTACTCTTTGGGGTCAAAGGCGTCCATGTGTGAGTCGTAGTGCTGGCCATTGTCATACCGGGGGACGTTGAAAGCCTGCAAGCACAGGGCACACGAAGTGGACAGCTGTCTTCTGACGTTGCTGCAGGCAACTACTGACCTCAAGATTGGGTAGGGCGACCTTTGCGAAGGTCAACCGTAACTTGACCTCAGCAAGCCACTGACCACACAACGCACATTTATATTGACCCTTCCAGCTGACGCAAGTCTGCGTTTTCCTAGCAGGTGTGGAATTGCCATCAGGTCAGAGTCTGAGATGCTGTGGAATTTCTGCGGAATCTCTGCCCGGGGGAAAATACCCTGAACAACAAATGTTCCGGTGCATTTCAGCCAGCAATTGCTTTTGCAATTTGCGCAAATAGTTCATGTTTGCATTGAACGTGCTTCATGGTGTGCACTCCCTCCTTGTAATGTCTGTCTTTACGTTTTTACGTTATTTTCTTCTTCCAGGTGTGGCAGGTGTGTGTGTGTGCCTGCAGCTGCTACAGAGGTCCTCTTTAGACGTGGGGGTGTTTGGGTCTCAACCTTGGATGCTGTGGAGATTTACCTCACCTCTCCATGCTCCACGGGCAGGTGTGTGACGGCTGCAATCTTATCCTCAACCCGTGCCAGCACCCCGCCTTTGTCCATCTCTGCCACGAGGAAGCAGCCGGTGGAGGTGCGCACTTCCTGCGTCTCTGGAACCTTCTCGCCAGGTCGGTAGGCAAGATCAGAGGCTGCAGAGCATCCAGGAAAGCACGAAATGTGGCAGGCAATCTGTACATGCATGCTTCTGGCTGCCCAGCTGGATCACTGATCATGGCGACCCCTATGTGCACAGCATGTGGCACCCCTATGTGCACAGCATGTGGCCCATGCTCATCGTGTGATAGTGAAAGGGTAAAGCGTGTTCAGGGTGCAGCAAGAGTTGCTGGGGGATGCAGACGGATCCATGATGTGACGTTGCAACATGTGATGTGGGGGCAGTTGAGACCATGTGCACAATGCACAAATCAGGGCAAGAGGATGTACATAGCATGTTGTTATAAGCACAAAACCTGTTAATGTTGTCACGTAACCGCAAAAACTAAACTTCATGCGGGATGTCGTTCTGCTGGAAGCTGCACTAGTTGGAAGCTGCTCGTTGTTGAACGGTGCGAGAATAGAGAGTGTTCAGGGTGCAGTAGGGGCTACTGGGTGATGCTGGCAATTGAGGCCATGGGAACAAAGCGCAAGTCAGTTCGGGATGTACACAGCGCGTGATCATGCACCAAGTGGCACTCACGTCTGAGGTGGGTCTGGGCCAGGGCGATCACATGATCTGCCTCTTGCATTGTGAGAAAGCCCGGGTAGTACGTGATCTATGGATACCAAGAGATAACCGGCACAGGCACGAGCACACTCAAATGACTGAATTTGCAGACTTCCAAGACATACTTCATCAGGAATGATGTTCCGTTGGGATTTGTAACCAAGTGACATAAACCCAAAAAACAGAAGTTTGCCAGGTCTGGGACACTTCCTGGGTCCTGCACTGGGAACCGTTTTTGACCCCGTTCGTGCGCAGAGCCCTGAGATCGAGGCGGAGTGCTGAAGAATACAAGAGTTAGTTCTGAACGCATCTGTAATTACTGCCAAAACCAGCACGTAACAGTGTTTCAAGTGGTTTGGTGTGTCTATCTGTACTGCTGTATCAAACTTCCCACACTGTCCCAATACTGGCAGTGCACCACGTCTACCTGTGTATGTTGTTTCAGCCACACCACTGACTCAACAGCTGTTTTGCACATCTCAACCATATCAGGCTCAGGCTCACAAAAAAAGTAAAAGAAATTGTCCCAGAACATATTTCAATATCCTGCGCAGTCTGTCCAGTTCCGTCCGTTGTAAGGTTCTGATAATTTGATGTCTGTGGCGTCAAGCGTCATTCAAAGGGCTGGACCCCACCTGAAATGGCACAGTTCGTAGACTGGCCTCGCCGCTGGCTCCATGGGCAATGGCTGGGCGCACGTTGATGAATCCTGACTGATGAGGGCCACTGTCTCAAACTGTTTGATGTACATTGCCGTGCTGCCTGGACACTTGACTGCCTGGGCACTGCTGCTGGTGCCTTCACACCGCCCTGGGCCACAGCATGCGATGCTTCGCTCGACACGAAGTTCAAGCTCCGAGATGAGGCCTGCAATCCAGGCCACTCCCCAGCTTCTCTTCCAACAACAGACTGGTTACAATCTCCAACATTTTTGTTTTGGAAAGGTACAGGCAGGCTTTCATTAGGCTTGAGTTGAGTTTCCGAGACACTTGAAAGTACGAAGCTACTGCCCGACAGCTCCGACATGTCTCCGACATGTCTCCTGGTGGACACCTGGCGCACCTTGCTTTAAAGGCTACTGCCAGGCCCTTCGGCGTTTGGTGTCGGCAGAGCAGCCTCGAAATTCAAGCTCGACCCGGCCCACAAGCTGATGAAGCAGAGCGCCAAACATGTATGAGTGGGTACGGAACGGACGTGGGAGAGCTTGCTTGTTAGCCGTTGCAAGATTGATGGCCTAGGGGCTTGAGTGTGCACTTTTGATCCTTCTTGATCCATGTGCGGGGGACGTACGGCCACAGCGATGGGAAAGCCGTTGCCACGTCCGAGTTGATGCAGATGTGAGTTAGGATGGCCCATTCGTTTGACCGTGTTGAAGCCAAAGTCATGACCTTGACAAAGGCCTGCTACCACGTGCTTGCCAATTCATTAAAGGCCAATCTGGGTGTCATCGTGCCGTTATCAGTCATGTGGTCACACACTCCGAGACTAGCATGCCACACCAGTCTTGGGACGCTGATGTTCAGTCATGAATCCAAGCGATATGTAGCAGGTGTTTGCGGATGCAGCATGAACACATGGCGACAGCTGCCAGCAACGCCGCAGTGCCTGATTTACACGCGCTGACGCACTACACGCGATCATCAAAGCCAAAGTAAAGTGGGTTTGATACCACTCGGAACGATATCTCCAGAAGGACAGTTGTGTCTTGCCATGCGAAAATGGAGCTTGCGAGATGCCCCTGATAATACAAGTTGCTGTGATGATGGCTCGAGTGACCACCTCCATTGCCATTGCTCTGGCAAGTTGCCTTGGCACCGCTGGAAGCACACACGACGTTGCCATGCGACGTTGTCATTTGCAACCTCATCTGTGAACAAGGTACCTCACCCTTGTTTGCAATTGTTCAAAAGAAAGTGCCAGACGCTTCCTTGCCCACTGACCAGGCTGACAGGCGTTAACTGCGTAGCAATTAAGGAGGGTGCAAACAGGCAATCTGCCAAGGGACCTCTGCCCAGGCAGCAGCCCAAATTGCTGGCTCATCGTCACTCATCAATCTCGTGATTTTCCTTTCCTGCCTATGTTGTCTGTTCAGCTTACCTGCGGTGTTTCTCAGCATGCACCAATGCAAAACCTCATCCAAGTTACGTGTGTATCTAGCTCACACACGTATGCTGACATGCTGACATGCGGCAGGCCTCCTTGGTAGCCCGGCTTGCATACAGGCCCTGGCTTCTGCGAGCATGCCTCCAAATGGATGACCAGTGAGCATGTCATCCATATTCGTGTGAAGCCTATCCCGTAAGGGACCTGGGGTCGCATCTGGGGTCGCCACTGTAACAGATGTTGTAAGTGCCCTGCTTTTTGGGTGGGTGACCTTCTTGTAAGGGCCCTTCTTGGTGTGCAAGACCCAACCTTACACGCTGGCCCACTCGGCAAGCACATCAAAATAATGCCTTACGCACAGTTATCACAGGTCCAGTTCTGTTGACGGCAACTGTTCAAGAAGCATGCATGCATGCATGCATGTGGGAGGCAGTGCCCTGCTGTAAGAATATCTGGCGCACGCAAGAAGCGAATCAAAATCACGAACCGTTGAACTAAATAGAGCCCGAGCCATGTGAGTTCAAATCCCCGGCAGTGTACTGCAACATCAGACCTTGAAGACCTTGAGGACCGTCATCAAATAAGCTAATCATACTCACATAAGCTGTAGCCATCGACGTTTGGCGTTGGTTTTGTAGCAACCGAAGACGTGCCTGCATCCTGCACTACGGCTTGGCAAGATGCTGCTAATCTCTATCCGCCCGCACGCGCCTGCAGCTCCTTTCCTTCTCTTAGAATCAATAATCTGGATCTATTTTACCCATCTGCAGTCGCTGCATTACTCGAGCTTCACTGGCCGCTGACCTTGCGCCTTGACCTGCCCCCTCCAGCTGTACACCTGTTGTTGGATGTCCAGCATGCGCCGCAGCACAAAAAAGAGGAAAACAGACATGCCTGTGGCGTACGCCATGCGCTCATGGTAGAACAGAGCCAGCTGCTGCTCGCAAGTGAAGTGGTATACGGGCGCGCTGGCCACGGTAACCACTGCATCGTAGCAGTACAGCCTGCAGTGGCAAGTGGCATGATGAGCATGTTCGTGTTGTGGCGTCTACATGCACACATTCAGATGGCTGGCCATCCTGCCACAACATTTGAGCAGCTTGGATTACGCGCTGTCTGATGCAGAGCCAGCATCTTGTCAGCAGATGCATGTGATGCAGGGTGATTGCTCCAGTGGATGATGCATGTGATCGTTAGAATGACGTCAGAGTGAGAATAACGACTCTGTGACCTGTCAATCCTATGGCTACATATCGACTTTTCAGGCCCCGTCTTGGGTCTAACGAGGTTTGTGGTCAGGATAGGGCTTGTCAGGAATCAACTTCTGAGCTAGCAATCCTTGCCCTCACGTGAGAGGCATCAGCTGAAGACAACGGATGCTAGCCAAAATGCATGGCTCTGTTTGCAGCTGATGGCTGCACACGCTCAGCCATCAAGTCATGCACAAAGTCATGCACTCACGAGCAGAGTGCAACCAGTGCCCAGCAAGTGTATCGCAGTTTCTGCATGCACGAAAGGCAGGCAATGCACTCATAGCTGAGAGCATTTGGTCACAAACTGACTGAGACGCAAGAAATTAACACACTGTGATTTACCGTTAGTCTTGTGAATGTTGTTTTTGTGCGATATGTCAACCCAGTCAGTTGTATCCTAGTCCATCATCAACCCACCTGGTTGCTCCAAGCTCTAATGCAGAGATCAAGAATGTTGCCACGGACGGCATTGGATGGCATGGGCATGACAAGAGCCAACACTAACAACGCCTGCAGTGATGGTGGCACTGGTTGCAATCTAACCATGTGCTGAACATTCTTGGATCATCAACAGGATCATTTTTGGCAGAGCAGACGGGCTGCACGGAACCTCGAGCTAGGACTGATGAACATGACCTGAACAACGTGCATCAAGGTTTGCAATCCGCCAATGAATCACGGTTGACGGCATCGCCACCTACCTCCAGCAACAGCACGATTGCGAACAAAAACCATCCTGGACTTGGTAGCATTGTGCCCTACTTGAAGCTAGTACTGAAAGGCAAACAGCGAGCCCTGATTGCTAGCGAATGCCACAGAAAAACGTTTGCAAGCAAGGTGGCACAATGGGGCCTTGGGGGTTAGCCGTTATGGATTGGTAACGGAACCCAGAGGTCATTGTTTCTGGCTGCAACCCGCTCAGGCAGTTTGATGGCCTTGACTTGGTTGCAGTCTGCTGGCGCAAGGACGATTATCATCTTCATCGCTCAACCCTCTCTCTTCAAACTTTCTGTAAAAAGAAAGCCCGGGCGCGCTTCACTGCTTACTGTGTGTTAATCTTTGAACACTATGAACGTGGACGAATGCTGCGCCATCTGCGCGGAGCCTTTGGAATGGACAGGTATTGGAGAGTGCGGCCACACGGAGACCTGCAGCAAGTGTGTGGCGCGGTGGCGTTTTGTACTCAAAGACAAGACCTGCATGATGTGCAAACAAGAGCAGCCGAGCGTCTACTTCACGCGCTTCATGGGCGATTATACTCCTCGTCTTAGCCCTGAGCAGTTTGCGGATCTTCAGGTAGGCGTTGTCCCACGATGACATCAGCAAAGAAGGGCTGCTGAAGCCATGCTGCCGCTTAAGGTTTTAATGTATTGCGAAGGCTTCAAGAAGATTGTGTCTGCCCTTTCTTGCTGCCTATTCGAGCAGGCTAGGGCCAACCGAGGAGAGGTTCATCACCTGCCGGACATCTCAGGCTATTTTGATGACCCCAACCACTTTCAGCTCATCAAGTAGGTGGCGTGGCATCGCACCACTGTAGGCCATCCAGGTCCAGTGGCTGGCATGGCTACTGCCTGCTACAGAGACAGCTCCAAACAGGCACCTTGGACGAGTGACAAACATGGCTGAGACCGGCTGTCCTTAACTACATTGTTATGGTGCCCTGCCACAGGAGCCTATGTGGGTATACTCACTCCTATATCTCTGAGAAATGTGCCGAGGCGGGGCGCGAAACACCTGTCTTCACGTCCACTGCTGGTATGAAGAAGTTTGTGGACATGCACTACAAGATGCACTTCTGCGACATTTGCTTGGCATCTCGCAAGGTATGCAGTGTGGCATTTGAGCTCTGAGTTTGCAACCAGCCTACTCGTTCTTGTTGCTGGGGATGCGGTGATGCTCAAAGAATAGAATTCCTGTCGATTGGTATCCCAGGTCGTGCGTGCATGGCTCCAATAAACGCATCTGAAGCTGCACGAAAGACAAGGCAGACATAGAACAGAAGAGGAGGAGCAGTGCAGCGTGATCCAAGAGCCAAGATCACTGGTCATCCCTCGACCACTCATGGCATAGGCTGGCTGACGTTCTCTTCTCTTTCAAAACTGGTGATGGCCTTCCGCAAGAGCTTGTTACAGGGAGATTCAAACCCCCCTCTGTTTGCTGCGCGCTTTTTGAGTCTGTATCGTTCCATCTTACACCGTGAAAAAGCGATCCCGATGTACAAGCGACACACAGCTTAAGAGTTATGACTGACATGGCACCAAAATCTTTTTTCTGAGCTGCAGGTGTTCATCTGCGAGCAGCATCTGTACACCAAAGTGGACTTGGAAAAGCACATGAGGACCGGGGATGTGACCGGGCCGCTGGCAGAAACGTCCTTCAAGGTGGACAAATTGACAGCATTTGGTGCCTTGAGGCACGTGGCTATAGGTCGCAGGTGCAGCAAGGACAGCTAGGATGTGTTCAGGTTGCATCGGTTGGTCCCAGGCAGGCAACAACCAGTTGACAGCGTGGCCTAGCTGAGCCGGGCTACTGAGCCACCTGACATGCCAACATGGTGGCAGACTTATGGTGTTTTACCTGCTCCGGTTCAACTTGCTCCCTGCAGGGCCATCCGTTGTGCAAGTTCTGCCGCAAGCGGTTCTACGATTCCAACGACCTGTTCAAGCACATGGAGTCGGAGCACGAGCACTGCTTCCTGTGCCGGCGCCAGACACCGGGGCAGTACGTGTACTACCGGCACTACGAGGAGCTGGAAGGTGGGCAGGCATGGTTTTGAGAGGCCGTTTTGGACGTTGGTTGTGGGTGTCAACGGTCGTGAACCAGGGACTGCACTTGAAAATGATATGTACTGCTGATGGTCCTCTATTGGCTGTGTCACCTTACATTGCATTGGGGCCCTTGTCCATTGAAGCCTTCTCTGCTGCCTCTGCTGCCTGTATACGAAGTAGCTAACCTGCTGCATGGCGCTGCTCCAGTGCCCGTGTCACGTGTGTCCGGCCACACCACCTGGCAACGCATGTTGGAGTCCCTCCGCTGGTATGCAGGGCCTTCTGAGCCTTCTGCACATCATGGGAAGATATGACGATGATGTTGTTGGTTATTCTTTCACATCATCAGTTTATCATCCGCTTTAAGTTATCCTTACTTATGCTGTCCCGGAGGTCACTGGCTGTTTCCTTCTACCCGCAGAGCACTTCCACACGCAGCACCACCCCTGCCCGCACCCCGCCTGTCTGGAGAAGAAGTTCGTGGTGTTCCTGGCCGAGCACGAGCTCAAGCGGCACTTTGCCTCGGAGCACGGCGAGGAGCTCAAGATGTCCCGGGCGCAGCGCAGGGAGGCGCTCACTATACCCATCAACCTGCAGTACAGGGAGCAGGACAGAGCAGGTGCGGGAAGACAAATTTCTACTCACCAGCATCGCCTGCAGGACTGTCAGACAGGCAGAGGAGGCTAAAGTGGGACACCTGCAGAATGGGTCAGGAGGGTTGGTTCAGTTGCTCTGTCGGTTTTGTGTTGGCACGTGCGAGAGTTGCTGGCAGCTGTGGGCTTGATTGCAAAAGCATCGGAACGTTGATGTCAGTGGCATGATGACATTCGCATGTGCATGACATGCCGCTGATCGCCATGCCCGCTGAATGCCATGCCCGCTGAATGCCATGCCCGCTGAATGCCATGCCCGCTGATTGCCATGCCCGCTGAATGTTATGCCCGTTGAGTGCAGCTGCTGAAATGCAACAGCTTTTAGAGCGTCCAGGAGTGACTATTGGCGGGGGCGACCAGGTGACCTCCCGCCACGGCCGCAACAACGCCAACGCACGCAGCGCACGGGCATTGGGTGTTGCAGGCTCCAACGGTCACAGCGGTTTTGGGGCCGAAGACAGCCCCTCGAGCATTGCGTTCACCACAGACGACTTTCCACAGGTAATGACGATGATGGGAACTTTGCACCAGCAGTTTTTTGCAATGTGGTTATGTTTATGTTTTATTTGGATGTTAAGCCATCTTCTGTTCCACTTATCGGAGCATACAGATGTGAAAAGACGCTCACCAATCACCTTCCGCAGGCCGAGGGCATGGCTAGCGGCCTTAGCCAGATGACGGGGCGCTGGGGCGGTTTTGCGGCCAGCGGGGAGGCCAATGGCGGCGCATCCAGCGGTGCAGGGCCGTCCAGAGGCCTGTCACAGGTCAGGAGAGTGCATCATCGCGGGTCACTGAAAGCGGCAAACGTGCAGCGAAAAGCGCGCTTTCACCGCTTTCAACAATATCAGGACGGGAAGCGGGTCATAACGCAGCACAAAACGGTTTCCGTGAACGTTTTCGGACTGTGCGCTCAAATTTTGATTGCATCATCGTTCGTGTTCATTGTGTTCTGCACTTTACACATG
The DNA here is from genome assembly GCA_004335635.1 of Chloromonas sp. AAM2. Classification (NCBI taxonomy): domain Eukaryota; kingdom Viridiplantae; phylum Chlorophyta; class Chlorophyceae; order Chlamydomonadales; family Chlamydomonadaceae; genus Chloromonas; species Chloromonas sp. AAM2. Next base: position 57,980 of record QAXH01005269.1, read on the forward strand.
CTGTACAAGCACGTGCACCATGCCAACAACGAGTACAATTGAAGCCTACTGCCAGAGTTGCAGATTGCTGCTGAGCCGAACCAACACGGCATTAGTAGAGTGTATCATGTGTTGGTTGTCGGGTGATCTGTGCTGCCCAGGAGCAATTCCCAGCCCTGCCCACGATGTCCAAGTCAGCCAAGAAGAAGCTGCGCGCACAGCAGGCCGCAGGCACTTCACTAGCAGACCAGCTCAGAGCAGTCAACATGCCGGTGCGCGTCATAAGCCGTGCAAACAAGCACTCGGCGCCTCGCCCGCCGGTTGATCCCGACCCGCGCGCTGCCGCATCAAGGCAGGCACAACCCAGTGCTGCCCCAGTCGCTGCTGCACGCGGTGCACCTTCTGCACCAGCGGCTACAGCAGCTGTAGCAGCCGCCCTTGCGCCTGCACGGGCAGCATCGCCTGCTCTGGCTCCCGCTCATGCAGCCTCGCCTGCCGTGCTGGCATCTAGTACGGCTGCTTTGAGCAACGCTTCCAGCTTCAATGCCCTTGCTGAGCTGCCGCCTGACTCGAGCCCCTCTGGACCGCCTGAGCCCGCTCCGCAGGTGTTCCGCCCCGCGCACCTCACAGTGGCCGCCATTGCAGCGGGCCGAGCGGGCGCCACCGCCTCTCCCATCCGTCCAGACAGCGCCACACGAGACGCATTGCGGCCACATTTGGCTGAAGACTTTCCCTCCTTGCCCGCCGCACCGCCTGCCGCTGCACGCGGCACAGCCCCAGCCGCCGCAGCACCACGTTTTGCTGCCGCTGGCCTCTCCAGACCATCGTCATCCACATCCCTATCGCTGCTCCAGCCAGCCAGCACCAGCACACCTGCTGCCCCGCCGCCTCAACTGCAGGGTGACGATTTTCCCAGCCTGCCACCCACCACAGCAGCCCCCAAGAGGACTGGCTTAACTGCCAAGGGTATCAAGGCACCCGCAGCACCTTCAAGGTACACATGCAAGGATGTTGAGGGCTACTGTTCACACCCTGCTGTCTTGCCACTTTGCCAGCTGTGGATCAGTGATGCCATGCAAGCCATGGCTGCAGTAGCAGACTCTGTACTTTCAAAAACCGATGCAGAGCCACGTTCCTTCACATAAGATTTGTGCCTGTGTCTGGCGTATGGAGGTTTTGCAGAAATTCTCTTCCCTGTTTGCTGTGTCCGCAGGCCGTCCTTTTGGGCACAGCAGCCGTCACAGGCCACCACCCGCACATCACCCAGCCCCACACGCGCCCAGGCGGCCGCCCCCCACTCATCTCCCAAAGCATCCACCTCTACTTCTGGAAGCAGTGGCGCCAGCTCGGGCAATGCTGTGAGCCAGAGCCTGCAGCAGGCCAACCGGCTGATGATTTCAAAGATCCAATCCCAGCTGGCAGACGATGCACGTTTTGTCTCATTCAAACAGCAGAGCCAGGCGTTTCTTCGTGGCGACCTTGGCGCCTCACAATACCATGACCACGTGGTTCAGCTGGGTCTCATGGCATTGGTTCCGGAGCTGGCTTCCCTGTGCCCTGCAGCTGACCGCCGGGATGCGCTGCTAGAAGCACACGTGGCGTTTCTGTCTACACCTGCAGCACAGCAACCAGCGACAGTTGGCAGCGGTTGGGTACCGCCTGAGGCCGCTAAAGCAGCAGCTGAGCAAGCGGCACGGAGGGCCAGTTGGACATGCTCGCACTGCACCCTGACCAACGCGCCGGATACTGTTGCATGTGAGGCATGTGAGGCGGCCCGGCCTGGGTATGCTGCGCCACAAGCGGATGCGTTTCCATCTCTTTCAAGCGCGTACAATGGCGGGCGAAATGCACCGGCACCAGTAGCCAATGGGATAGGGTCTAGCAGCAGTAGTGCAGCAGGGGATGATGCAGGAAGCAGCAGTGCGAGTGCTGGTGGGGGGAAGAAGGGGAAAGGGAAAGGGACTAAGATAACGATAGGCTTGGGCGCAGGCACAGGGAGGCAAGGTGGTGGTGCAGGGGCAGGGACACATGCAGTGCAGAACCAGTGGGCTGCCGGAGGGGCAGCGGGTGGAGGCAGCCAGGCAGCGTTGAGGTCCCAGGTGGAACAGGCGCGCCAGTTGATAGCCAGCCGGGGAGGCAAGAGCACATGGACGTCGGCAGGGGGAGGCACCAAGCTTTCAAGGATGCACAGTGCTTTGAATGATGCTTGGGGGGAGTAGAGAGAGCTGGTTGGTGCTGTTTTAGTGTCATGTGAGCTGCTGTGAAGACATGTGCGTGAAGACTAAACATAACCACATTACATTACATTACATTACATGGTGGGTTGAGTCAATGAAACTCATGGTGTGTAACACATCCTTCTTCCCTTGTTCCGCATGAGACCTATCCACTAACCTTACCCCTACTGCCAGCGTGTTTGTGCAGTTGCCAGTATGTAAGCGTGTGTGCTGTGGGCAAGCTTGCGTGTGGACCGCATGCACATCGTACAGGACTTTTTTCAGGCTTTCCTGCCTGCTCGGACCGTTGACATGCTGTGACTGAACTATGCTGATGATGTGCCTGCAGCCTCAAGGCTGTCGTTTGTTGTTGAGCCGTTCCCTTGTTACAAGTGTGCGACCACAAGGCAAACGTGCTACTCTAGTAGAGCGTCTCAGGCGAGTATGACACTTGGAGTTGAACACACATGTTGTGTCGCCTGTAAGGATCATTGGTTGCATCAGGCTAGCAGAGACTGCCACATAACACCATGTGGCGCAGCGACAGATGATTGGCTAAATCGCCAAAGCACATCCAAGTGACCGTACAGCTAACGTGACGTACAGCTAAGTGGCAAGAATTGCATCCCTTTTCTTTCCTGGCAAGCTTTATTTTTTCCTGGCAAGACAACTCTTTGCTAGCAACTAAAGGAAGGATTGTGTTACATCAGCCTAGCGTGAACCGCATAGCACTGGTTCGGATGTGGACTAATACGTTGAAAAGAAAATTTAGCCTGTTTAAGCGGGAAATAGTTTTCGAGGCGCCAGCGACCTTGGAAAGGCGATCAGCAGCCCGCACTCTCGTTCCAAAGCAATAGACGACATCCTTGCTTTGCTTGCCATCTCTTACGAGCTCCCTGTTCAAGACTAGTTTTGCTGCGCACAGGAGTCGTTCCCCGACAACAAACGGCCAACATTGTACGTGCATTTTGTTCTGTGGCCCTTACTCTGTAAACACAATGATTTGTAGTATTGAAGTGCCCTGCACCCTGGACGACGGTTTCAGCAGGGCTGCGGCAGTGACGTGCGAGTCCGCTTCCAACAGGCAAAAACAACATATCAACGCAAACTACAGCTGGGTCGAACGCGACGCAATCAAGCCTGCACAAGGTCACCGCGATAAAAGCAAATGGGAAATAACGCATCGACGTCACCAATCTTGATTTGTGAATGGAATGCCGAGCTGGTCCGCAGCACGCACGCTCGCAGGTTGGATACAACTCACCCCGATGGTAGGTCCTGACTCACGCTTTAGTGCTTGGTCAAATTCGTCTTGGTCAAACTCGTGCCCGTACTTTTGACATGCGACTGCCGCGCAAATGCCGTACTCGGAATTGAACAGGAGTGCAATACTAGCTGGGAACATCCCCTTTGCTGTAAACATCTCTCTCAGACAGTTTAGTGGACGATGACTTGAACCATCCCGTACCACGCATTCCATCAGATTGAATTGGATTGACTTGGAATGGGCCAAGCCGTTTCAGCCCATCGTACACACAGTGTTAGGCATCCGAGCGCACAGCGCTTCATACCAATGCTACATGTCCAAGCTACAACAGGGGCATTTGATGTGTCTTTAACGTGAGCAGGGCTGATGCGCCCAGCAATGCGCTTATGCCAGGCTCAAGGAACGACTATCCAGGTGAGCCTGGACAACACAAACAGCAGATGTGCTGCGCAAGACTGGCCAAGCCACATCCTGACGCCTCAACGCATGCCTGTATGCTTGTATTCCGCCCTGCCCGTGTGCCTGTATGCTTGTGCAGTCTCCACAAGGGCCTTTGAAAACGAAGGTCAACGGAATGGAGCTACAAGTAGATGCAAGGTGAGCTGGTTTTCATTGGAAAACTTGCTGCAGCCATCAACTCCAAAGCATCTGGTGCCCACATGTTCATAAAAGTTCTAGGTACCTGACGCTGATGCAAGTCAAAACAGTTCTGTTCTAACTACCGGGCAAGAGTGTAGGGCTACGTTGGCGTCCTACACCTGGTGCTCGGCTCATCATGCATCCCGCAGCTGAATATCAAATTCAGTATTGTGAGAGGCCGTGTTGGAGATATGCCCATACACACCCAACTCGGCACGGCAGGCAAGGAGGCCGGACCCGCAAACTTTTATCATTGCAGGCCTGCCGGCCCAGAAGCCCTCTGAAGCCATGTATGTTTGCCACTGCTCCGGCAGGGCTGCGGAGCGTATGGAATCGTCTAAGGGCAACCAAAGGTCGGACTACGTAGCAACAATGACCTGCTGTGATCCCGAATTTGTGCTGGTTGCGCCAATACGATAACCATACAGCAAGACCATACACCAGAACACCATGACCAGCAGATGTTGGCCAGCACAGTTTCAATACACGTGTGCCTGCGTGGTGCACACCTGAGTGCTGAACGTCCAGCAGGTTGTGCTCCTCGCCTAGACACGAAAAAAAAAAGTTTGCCAGTTCTGGGACAATTCCTGCCTTAGAACCTGTGCTCCTTGAATCGGAAAAAAAGATCGTAGGTGCCGAGGCTCGATAACGCCTTGAATCATTAATCATGCTAATACTTTACATGCCCAGACTGCCTTTAGGCACCGTTGCCATTGCACTAGCGCAGACACTGACCCTGACCCTGACAACCTTATAAATCATGCCATTTTTATGGCTAACGGGATGCTTTCTGCAGGTGTTCTGTGGGGTGATGGCCACAAGGGACTCACCACCCCTTGCTGACACGGTCAGATTCTCCTTTACTAGGAGAAGTTTTTGCAATTTGCGCAAATGGTTGATGTTTGCGTTGGACGTACTACATGGTGTGCACTCCCTCCTTGTGACCTTTCATGATAACCCAGAATGCGTATCACCACTAGTGAGTCGCACACAATTTGTCCCAGAACTGGCAAACATCTTTTTGTTTCCCTTTATACTGCAGGGGTGCCTTGCCCAAGGTTGCCCCTTGGCGCCAGGCAATGCACGCAGCCAGGCGGCGAGTGGTTCTACGTGTGCTGGTGTGTGTGCGGCTCCTGCTTCTATCTCGGAAGCGTGACAATGCGCCGCTGACTTGCATGGGCGGGCTGATACCTCTCGTGCTTAGGGACCACCAAGGCCTGATGGCCATAGCTTCAAAAAAGATGCAGGACTTGAATGAAGCACAGGATCTGATCCAACAACGTCTACAGGTGAGCAGAACTCTGGGTGAAATCTTACTTATTCCTCGGTAGTCTCTTCTGAGTCATCCGCCTGACACTCGCCTGATTGTGTTTGCCATTGCCATTTGGTGATGTTGCGACACGCATAGCCAAAGCCAGTCTGTGTCCAAAACCCGCATGCTCCGGCTCTTGCTCGTCGATCTTATTTCAGGCGTTGTTGAAAGGCGATGACAAGGCTGGCATGCCTGGTTCCACATACGCTTCGGAGCGCAACGCCGCATGCGGCAACGTATTCAGCAGCAGCGCGGTCAGCAATCGTAGTGCGGACAGCAGAGGCACTACCCCTGAGAGTCTCCGGCACATCTCCTTCACTGTGGCACAGGGAGAGGGGTGTCTCCAACCATTTGCAGCGTCGCATGCGCGATCGTTTGTCCCTTTGAGCAACAGCCCTGGTGCAGGCAGCAGGAGCACATCCGCCGCTTCACTTCAGGCCAAGCCGTCTGGCAAATGGTTCAAGGCTCCTATCGCTGGGCGCGACAGGTCAGAAGGCCGAAGTCTGGCAATGCATCGGCACGTTGGTGCGCTGTATCAGTCTGCTCGCGTATGGCAAAGTGTCTACTGGCAGCACCTGACTATATGTGCAAGTCCCCCGTGCACGCCTCTCTGGTTGCAGTCGCTGCGTCTCTCGGTCGTCCCTTGACGAAGGGGGCGACAATGTATCCCTGGGGACCAGCACGGCGGAGCTTACCGATCCCCTCTCAGCTGAGAGTCGCGCGGGTCGGTCCGAGCCTCTCGCTGTGTTGCGCGTGGCGCCGTCACCAGGAAGGTTGAGTATTGATGCGCCAGGCAGGCTGACAGGGAGGCCGTCCAGGTCACTGGAAGGCGCCGCAGCGGCCGCTGCCCACTTTATGCTATCTCCGGATGGCAAATCGCAAAGCGTGGGCGGCTTCTTGAGCACCAACGAGACTGTGTCTGGCAGCTGTGTGCCCTTCACTTTTCTGCTGGATGCACTGAACGGCAAGCCATGTGAAGGTAGGAGACGAGCCGGACAATGACGACGCTTGCCTGCCCTCTGCAGACTGCATTGCAAGGGTCACACAATAGCTGACTCATGCCTGCTACTCCACTACATGGCATGTTCTTGATTACACATGGTACGCTCCTTGTACGTGTGCTTGCACAGACGATGCGTACGAACGTAAGGACAACAGAAGCGCACCGCTGATTTGCATCGCAAGCGAGGATGCGGCCCACACCATGCGGAATCGTGCTGGTTGCGTATCAGACGCCTTGGTGCTACCGCGTCCGCCGAAATCAGGAGCATTGCGCCGCGCATCCATGTCGTCTGCTCCCATTACCCCCACGATCAACAGTCGTGCCTCGCTTGCACATCCCATGGCACTAGCACTCTCGGCGTCACACACAGTAGCACGTGTCTCCAGTGGCACAAGCACACCCACAACATCAGTGGCGGGCCCCGCCTCCGTGTTTCAAGGTAAGCAGGATACTATCCCAGGGTATGCACACATATAATTTTCCCAGCCAGGAGTCAGAAACCAGTGCCTGTTGATAGCTACACGCTGCAACGACTTGCTCCGCGTGCTGACCTTGTAAGCGCCTGCACACAGTGCCTTGTATGCGCAATCGCTCAATGGCGTACCCTACAAGCCACGTCAGGTGGAACTATGTCGTCTGCTGGACTACAGATGGAAGTACGATGACTAATCGAATCAGCGCTCTGCGCGAACGAATGGAGGGGTCGCACCAGACAGCGGGGCAGGTCTTCCTGGCAGCAGCCGATAAGAGAAAATTGATGAGGGAACGTTCAACATCGGATCTGATACCTCAGCCTCCGACCGCTGCGCCTCCAACGGTGCCACGCCCGCCATCCCTAGAAGGTAACTGTGGCAGCCCTGCTGATTCAATGACCTGTAACCTTTCCGGTGTTTTGCGGTGGTTACCCCGCACCCTGGGTTTCTGAGAATTCGTTAGCGCACCGACAGATCATGCCAACGCAAGGCAACCGAGGCAACCTCGCGTCACATACTTCTACGCTCTTTCCCATATATATAATGATTACTTACGTACCAGGCGTGGTTAAAACCTCCATATGGGCAAGGTCTTAGCCTGCTGTGCCAAGGTGCAGGGTTCCATGCGCGCCGTCTGTCCCATTCGATGGTGCTAGACGGAGGATCGCCAACCAGATCTTCCAGCTCGTTTACCTGCGGAACCTCTACACCAAGCATGCCCAGCGGGCTGCCGCCCACTCCGGCAGGCGCTAGCGTGGCAGCAGGTGGCAGCGACAACAAAGGCGCCCTGCCGGCGGGCGCGCGGGCGCAGCTGCGTCGTAACAGCAGCACGCTTTTCACCGGTGGCCCGTTCCAACTGACGCCCGCTGAGCAAGGCCCGGACATGGCATGGGCCCAGATTCAGGCGGGTGGTCTGGTCGACAGCTGGGTTTGCCCATCCGTTGGAAGTGAGGTCATTATTGCGAACAAAGTGATTGCAATAGTGGTCAAGTAAGCGGGAGCAGGGCGGAGAACTGTCGTCTTTGGCTCGGCATCTGCACCCTAGTTACGGCATTCGCACCCTAGTTACCGCCTGTGCCAACGACAACGTTAACTTGGTGCAACAACAACGTTAACACGGCGCAAGTTTGTGTGGCCACGTACGCAGGTGCGGCGCATTCAGGAGTTGTCCGCCGCCCAGCAGCTGGGAGCACTGCAGACTGTCTCTGCGTTTGTGGCCAACCATCAGCAACAAACAGCCGCCGCCATGCAGGCATGCATTGCCAGGTGGGGACTGCCTTGTGATCTCATGCTACCACAACGCACCCGCACACACACACAAACACACACACGTACATGCATCGGCAACGACATAACACACCCGCAGGTCTTTCTTGAATCATTCCTCTTGGTTTAGTAGTGAAGCCTTGTTCTGGAACACCATGGATTCGTCCAATACTCGTGCATGGCACAGGCTGGCAGACTCTTTCTGCGATTATGCACCAAGGCTTGCTGCAGACAGCCTCAAGTCGTATTTGTGCACACACATATGCCTCCCCTCCAATATTATTAGGTGCAACACCAGTGCTGTGACGTCACACGATTGGGTTGCTGCCGAGCTGGACCCCACCCCCTCTCGGCCCGCCTGGACAGATGATCCACACTTCCCCGTGTGGGCACATGAGGCTGCCCAGGCGTGCCGCACAGGACAGGTGCGGCTCAGGGCCTGTTGGGCACGCGCTACCTTGGCATTATGGTACTGCATCAGCCCATGGACATGTCATGCATCAGCATGGCTGATGCAGCCCACTTCACTTACTGCCCAGGCACGGCCAGTAGCTGCAGTGACTGTCAACTGCCAAATGCATACAACGTAAACACACCTAATTGCTGAGCCAGGCATCACAACACGTCTTCAGGCAGCTGTTGCACGGCAGACATGGCCCAACATCGACAGTGCTGGCAGTGAAACCTGTTCTATGGACGGTTCTGTTTGTTCTTTGCGACCCCTGCACGGTTTGCCATGGGCGTTGAAAACAAGTGACAAGTTGAGCAGTGTGTTGCTGAAGTTCTTTCATGTTATGGCAGTTTCTTTCAGAACATCTTTTTTCAACCATCTGTTTTTTTGACCCAAACTTTTTTCACGGTAACCATGTTCACACTGGTGCCAATCTGACAACTTGCACCAGTTGAAGCCAAACAACACAGGCCGCACATGCATCGTGGTAGGTGTATCAACTGCTCTTACCGTGCAGGTTGCCATTCAGCTGTTTGCTGACTCGGACGTGGTGACCCTTCCTGACGGTCGTGCTGTGGACCTGTGGTCTCTGGACCCATGGGCAGCGCTGGCGATAGGGGGACTGGAGGTAAGTAGTTCATGGCTGCATATAATGCGCAGTCAGTAACAGGAACCATTCAACAGAAAGACAAAGGACCTGCAAAGAGTAGCAGAGTAAATCACCAGTGTGTGCAATGCATGTCTCTGCGGCAAGACCCCTTGGTGCAACTTAGCTTAGCTTGGTGCACCTCAGCAGCCCGCGGTTTTCAGATACGTTGGCTTGCACGTGCAGCTCATGGTTCCCAGACACATCTGCTTGCACGTGCCTCCATGCCCCTACAGCAGCCCAACCCGCGGCATGTGCACACGGAGAATCGTTCCATGGGCTCGCGGATCCTGACTCAGCTGGTCATGCTAATGGAGGCCATGACAGGGGAGCAGGACACCGATGTGCTGCAGCGACTGCCGGTCATCCTGCACATTCACGACGGGCAGAGAGAGCAGGTGGGTGGTAGCCACCATGGCTGGGTTGGGGTAGAACATGTCAAAAAAGCTGCACTTCGCTCAGTCAATCTGGCTGTGCAGGTAGCACGAGCCAGGCCCCAGCGCACGTGTGCATTTAATGCTGTCACCGTTCATCTGCTTGTTGCCTTATCTAGACCAGGCTTGTTACCGCTGATGTTCTGCCAATCCTTCCCTGACAGGTCGAGGCGGACATGCGGGAAAGCGGTGTCTACTTGCGCCTGGCACCTAGGCTCCTGGTAATGGAGCACCCCAGGCAGCATGGCTTCAGTTACCAGGCACAAGGGGCCAGGGGCGGCAGCTGGACGCCCGACCCACACTCAGCGCTGCAGTCCATGGGGGACGGTGTGAGCATGCTGCAGCTGACATGGCCAGGGCAGGTATGTACACTGCTGTGATACTAAGGAAAGCAAACCTATAGCTCAAGAGACTGAGACATAATAAGATATCAGGCCAGCAAGCCAAGGCCAGGACAGACCGCCACGCAGCCAGGACAGCTGCCAAGTGCAAGGGTGATGCAGGCGAACTAGTGGTACAGCAGCCCAGAGCGAGACGTGCACCGTGGCCTGCCCGGGAACACTAGAGGGGAGCGATTCCAGCCCGTCCAACCTACAAGTGAAGGGAATTGCGACACACCTGGATAGTAATGGTGGTGGTCACCCCTCGAGGTGAAGGGTTGACAGGTCACAGTCTTCTCACTCTGACGTCTCTATGCCGGGATCACATGCAACAGTCACACTCCATGTCCGCGCTATCACGTGTTGGTGTGGTGGTTCACCTCGTGTGTGCACGTCTGCACATGAAGGTGCTGATGCTTGGGCCGGGCGGGCCGGCGGCTGGGCTGGAGCGCAGGGAGCGGCCCGCTGCCCAGTACCTGGCGGAGTGGGGCGTCAAGTGAGTGGCCAGACACTGCCACAGACATCTGGCGCCTTTGAACGTGTCGTTTGAACGTTTTTGACAACTGTGTTGCTTGCACAAATCACTGACTGCTGGTTCGGTGCTGCAACGGTAGTCTGTGATCAGATAGCCTTTCGGTGGCAATGGTTTGAGCGAGGAATGGGAAAGGATGTACAGATAAAAAGATATGTTGCCAGTTGTGGGACAGGTCTGAGGACTGGTAGTGGCGCGATGATGATGTGGGAGTGTGTCAGCGGCATCTGTGGTGTCGGCGGGTGTGTTCTTATACGTGTGGTGCATGCCGATACTAGGACAGATGAGACATGGACCATGTGGCAGATGAGGCTCACACAACACCACCTCAATACATTTCAGCCATCCTCAGTGCCAATACTCACAAACTGTCCGAGAACTGGCAAACATTCCTTATTTTCAATTATACGACCGTGCAACTGCTTGGCTGCAGGTGGCTGGTCAGTTGGCACAGTCATGATGGCCACCTGATGACCCCTGCACCCTTCCGGCCTGTGCCCTACTCCCGCAACAAACTGCCACCCAAGCACAGCAGCTTAGGGTTCGCAGACGCCTGCTCAGACCACCTGCTAGACCTTGGACTGCTCTCCTACGCAATGCACGTGCACCACACACGCGGCAGTGCCTGTTTCCTGCAAGCAAGCCATTCTGTAGGCAGTGCTAATCTCACATCGGCTTCACAAGGCCAGACAGAGGTGGGCATGCCTGTAGGCGTGGACCATGTCATACTGCAACGGCAAAAGCTGACAGCAGGCTCTGCTGACGTGGACAAGCTTCTGAACATCCAGCTCAAGGTGGGATGTGCATGGAAAATGCAAACATTACACTGATGCTGCAAAAGCGTGACACTTGCAGAGAGACAGCCACCATATGACGGCCTTGCATGCCACTTTCTCAGTCACTGCCTGATGCCCTGTATTAGGTGCCATCCAAGCTGCGTCGCACTGCTGAGCTGAGCCGCTGCCGGCTGGCCAACCCACACATGGCCGCCTGCCTGGCCGCGGTTCAGCGGGCGGGCGGTGACGCCCCGCTGGCCGTTGGGTGCCAGAGGTACCTGTTCCACGTGCCCACACTCATAAGTAAGCACTTCGGATTGGTTACTGTTTCGAGGAACAGCGAGTTGGTGTACCTCTTTGGCTGCCCTTCAGCTTGTGCAGCATGCAATCACGCGATTAAATAGTGGCAGCCGTTCTTGAATGTATGCTGCGCAGAGATGCTCCACAGCCCCCTGGCGCTGCGCCCCTCCTGTCACGTGTCCGGGTGTCTGGTGCGAGTGCACATGGAACTGAGTGACATCACGCTGCACTGGAGGGCAGGCACAGTCGCACTGGAGGTGAGGTGCTGACATGGTGAGGTGAACACGTGCTTCTTTGTTTAGGTGCTTTTGGGACATAACAACAGTGTCAACCAGCGAAGCGGAGCGTGAAAGCATTGGTTGTCACGTTGATTCGTGAGGTCTGGCAAGCAGGCCTGATAGCCTTAAGGCTGTTCGTGGTACACTGTGCGACTGAGATTCGCTCAGATTAGCCTTGCACAATGTCTGCTTTGGCATGTTCAGGCTGTGGGCGGGAAGCCTCGTGCACTGGCCACCGTCCAGGACCTGGCGGGGTGGTCCGGGCTGCTGCACGTGCAAGACGCGGCTACGCAAGAAATGGAGGCACGTGCGTTCAAGGGCATCAGGGAGCCCGTGAACAACAAGCACGTACAGGAACTGGTGCGATGCAGCAGAATGCATGCTGGCAACGCCTTCGTGTTTGTTGCGAACGAACAACGCAGCAGGGCGTGGTGTTGACATTGGCATTGGCATTGGACGTTGGAGCCCAAACATCGCGTCGTTCAAACCCAAACAGATGAATGCGGCGTGTAACCGTTGCCACCATGTGCACAGGTGTCCCATAGTATAGTAGTCTTGCTGTCGGATGACACTGTCGCCGGGACGGCTGTGGCCACAGCCGCAATCTTGGCGCGTCCCAATGTCGACACCATCACCTTGGTAACTCTGATGTCGGGTGCTGGCCAGATGAAAGCTTCAAAACTCCTGGAGGGCAATGCGGCATCGCTCAGGGAGCGCGGCCTGAGAGTCACCACTATGATACAGGTGCGTCTAAAGCTTCAGCGCAACACGGAAAGGCGCTTGTCGTTAAAGGTGTGTGTCGAGCTCTACTTCTGTGCTGCATATCACCAAATGTCCCTTAGCCCTGAAAATTCTTCATCCCTCCTTTGTCAAAATCCAACGCTCGAGATCATTCTTTCTTACGCAGCCATCTGAAGACGGTTCCGCGCTGGATGCGCTGCGCTCGGCCCTCAGTCGCTGCAACGCTACTCTGCTGGTGTTGGGCACAGTCGCGCTGGTGGCGGGCTCCACGGACGCTCAGCACCTGCGGGCCACCAACAGCTTCGCGCTGTACGTCATGCGCTCGGTACCCCTGCCAACTATTCTTGTCACCCCCAAGTGCAAGTGAGTGCTAGGGGAGATGACACGGCTGCGGCTGCGTAGGGTACGGCACAGATGATCCAGGCAGCATTGCGCTTGAACCAACGCGTCATATTGTTGTAGAGGCCCAGAATGTGATGCATGCTGCAGAACTCGTGCACAGCCTCTGCTGACATGCTCTAGTTGCTCCACAGCTAACCCTGCGCTCGTATTGCTAGGACTGATCTCATTACCCCCGTGATTACCACCAGGTCCACGTTTTCATGCAGAGTGCCCTCTTCCTCCTGCCACCCCGCTGAACTGCATTGCATGATGGCTGTGGAGGCGCACAGCCGCCCCCTGCTGCACTTCCTCGGAGGCCTGTTGCCCTCAAGTGCCAGCAGCCCGGGTATGAAACGCAAGCTGCACCTTGCACAGGTGAGGAACGACCACACATCAAACATTGGTGATGAAATTCCCTAACAGCTCAGCATCCCTCAAACACATCAATTTAGCGTACATAACCACTGCCTTTAACATCGCCCTCGTCCACATGTGTTCAGCCTAGACTATCAAGTTATAGCAGCGTCACCGCTGGTCCCTTCACGTGAGCATGTATCCCATGTGCGTGACCCTAGGTGTACGCGGCCAGGAGCACGTCCGCAGCCCTGCAGTCCTCGCTGCGCCTATTGTTGGACAAGTTTGTAAGCAGCGCCAAAGGTGGGATCGGCTGGCTCAACCTTGCGCGCTTGTGCCACACGCCACATGAGTACACAGCACATGTGATACGTGACAGGCTGCTTTTGGCAGGCGTCAAGCTTGAACCACTGCCCCTCCACAGGGACGCAATATGCACTGCAGGGCAGCATTCGAGGATCATGTGCCGGGCCAGCCAAGCCTGTTCCGCCTGAACCTTACAGCTCCTGCTGCTGTGCGCAGGCCATGGCTTGACCGACTGCCAGCCATGTGTGCTGGAGCCTCCCTTTGACAGGGCGCTGCTCGGGGCCATCAGGGCCGCAGCGCTCCACCTCCTGGCCGTGCAGCTGCCCCTGGATGCGCAGGACACGCAGGGGAGCGTCCTTACGCCCGAGACCCTGGCCCTTGTCCGGGGAAGCACTGTGCCTGTGCTCATCTACCCACGGAGGTGAGCGGTGGCTGTGGACTGTGATGACGGCTGTGTCTTGCGAGTTGGTACCGACGAGCGAGTTCTGGCTTGTTTTCTGGCTTCTTTCAGCCGCCTGTCCCGCCGCACATATTCAGCGTTGCGTTGCGAGTTTTCGCGTTGTATCCTCTTGAGCATGCATGAGGAGCAGTTAGTAGCCGAATGGTGCAGAGATATGGTGGGTTTTGCAGTTCTGATGCCAGTCGCATACATGGTACATACAAAGCCATAGCAAACCTTTTGACAATTCCCCGTACGGCGTTGCTCAAAGCAAAAGCGTCCACAGGCACAGCACAGCTGGCACGATATCACCTTAGGTGGGTGGCGCACTCTGACCGCCTCAGTGTGCCACCGACCTCGGATGATGCCAGGCCAGCAGTGCCTGCACCTGCACCTGGACGCTTGTGCTGTGTAGAGAACGACGTCATGCCGGCAATTGTCCTGGCCACACGGACGTCTTGTATGTACAATGCCTTTCACGCATACTGGCCATGCCACGCCCTTGCATTGGCTGACTGAAATATTTCAATCATGATTAAAACAGTCTGATGATCTCTTTGGTGTGCATGTGTGACCAAGAATCATACGGGTGCTTGTTTTTGCAGGCACACAGAGCTGTAGTCATTCCCCATGCGCTGTGCAGCACAGCAGCCTTCATCTGAAGCATGCACTTCGGGGAGGCTTTTGACACCTATCAGGTGGCCACATGATCTAAGCAAATGAGGTACAGTCTCATCTCAGACTGAGCTGCGTCAGGGTCATCAAAGACTCTCGCACATGGGCTTGCCTGCGCATACACACTGAACCTAGCCAACGAAGCACTCACCTAAGCCAGAATGATTATACACACGTTATTGAGAAGCATCAGACCCGTAATCAGAGGTGAATCTACCAGCAAAAGCCAGCTGCATTTTTGAAGTCGTGACTGTCATCAGTGTACAGCCATTCAGCAGCGGCTCAATCCAGTCACGATGGAAAGCCTGAACAAACTGCAAAGAGTCACCCACCGAATGATTGTGCGTGGCGGCACAGTATCGCTTACAATGTTTCAAGCACCCTACTGCGTAGATCTTTGTGTTGACCAAGCAAAGTGGCATCTGACCTGGGCCACCTTCCTAGTTCCCCCTGATTTACTGTCGAGACTGTTACAAAAAAAAAGTTTGCCAGTTCTGGGACAATTTGGCGGGTTCATGTGGTGACTGCCTGGTGTATTGACTGATGGGACCTATTGTGTGGTGAATACTCACTACGTTTCTTGCTGCGTGTGCGCGTGTGTGTACAGAGAGTCTGTGTTTGTCTGCGTGTTTTTTTAGCATGGGTTTGCTACAACCCGTCTTTCAAGGTTCATCGTCAAGGCTTTTCTGACCTAATACTGGGCTGCCCAGCCCCGGACCTGTCTTCCATTACCTTTGAATCTGATCATTCAATGTTTTCTCTTAACGTGATCCCTATGGTTGCCAAAGCATTCATGGAAGGTGAAGCCGATCGATAGTGAGTTGCCACGAGTGTCATCCGACCTGAGCTGCTTTTCTAAGCCCCCCTGTTTCTTGAGGCTTGCCGTTATAGCTGTTCTTGCATGATTCTGGGCAGCCCAGCCACGGACCCGTCTTTCATTGAATCTAATCAGTCAGTGCTCTCTCTCGTTTGCACGAATTCATACCTATGATTGCAAAGACAGTCGAGGAAGCTGAAGCCGAAGGGATACTGCGTTCCTAAGCACAGCAAGCTGCCACGTGATGCATGACTTTGAGCTTGTCCCTAAGGCTTGAGGTTTGAGGCAGGCACCAAGCCTTGCATAGGGGCCTTGCATTGCCCATGACTAGCCTCGTTTGACCTTACACGTGTGCCAACATCGTTTCGTATGTGCTCTGATGCTCAACTGTTTGCTTCAAGCAACTGAGGCGCGACTTGACCTACTAGTAGTCATCTGCCCTGACTTGCTGTGCGAGAGGCATCTCGTCATTGAGTGCTTTAACCATTGTTGTGATTGCAAAATCTTTGGAATCTTGCTGCCACTGGTTGGTGCTGACGGACCACGTCTGCAACTCGTTCATATTATGAAAATCCGTGAGCGAACATCCGACGTGGAGATCAGTTTATCAGGCGGTGATGACACCTTCGCCCCTGCTGAGTCAGCTTTCTGCATTGGTCACGATCAACCTGTAATGAGTATTATGAGGAGTCACGTACTGATATGTTATGGGTTTATCGGTCTGGTTTGGCTGTTAGGAAGCGTGGGCCAGCTGCTTGGTGGGCCGGTAAGGCTTGCCTATAACAACGTGCAGAAGGTTCAGCTGGAGTGTCCGTTTCTGAGCATTCCCAGAAACGGGAATGTTCAAGCAGCACCAGGAACAATTGGTTGTTCAGGAAGTATCAGGAACCATAAAAAAGCTGATGGATGAATATGCAAAGCCAGGCAGAGAATCGCACACAAAGAAAGACCAGCCCACACATTACTCCCAGAAGACTTCTGGAACATGCCATCATCGGCTGAAGAAGCGGCTGGCAGGCTGTGTTCCCGTGTTGAGGGGTGCACCACCCGGAAGCACCCCTGGTGTCATGAAATCCCGCTGGCTATCATACTCCTGCTGCCCACTGCCACTTGTATTGAACCTTAGTGGGCCGCTCGATGACATAGTCGAGCCGTACCCCTGCCCGGCACCACCGCCTACAGGCGGTGCACCGGGGGTTACTCGGGCAGGCGAATTGACCGCTTGAGGCAGGTATGACTTAGCGCTGGGTAAACCGCCAAAGGACGAGGAGTACTTGAGAGCTGTGGAACCTCCCAGAGCTGGCGTGGTTGCCACTACAGCGGCTCCGTGTGCAGATGTTTGTGGTGGTGGTGCGGGCATGAGCGCGGCTGCGGAGGTGGCGGAGGTGTGGACCGAGGGAGTGGGAGCGGGGAGGGCCGGGCGGTACGCGGAGGAGTAGCGGGAGCCGGGCATGCCACCGCCTGTTGCTGTGCCCAGCTGGGCTTCCGTCACCTGAAAACGCACAAATTGCACACGTATGAGCCTACAGGAAAGAAGCAGTGCTCTGGACGATGCGAGTCACGTACAGCATGCCCGCAGATAGTATATACGGTAAAGGCAGAATGCTGCCTGTTCACCGACCAAACATGTCGGGTCAAGCGGCCCCTTGTCGCGCCAATCATCACATGGCTGCACTCCGCACGGCCCGGGTGACCCCAGTCCTTGGCCTAGGTGGTCACCAATATTGTTGCCCACAACTGACACGGCCTCCCCGGGCACCTGTTGGTTGAGCCAGCGGATCATCTGTTCGTTGCTCTGCAGCTGGTGCTTGCTGTCCTCCAACTTGCTCCGCAGCTCACTGTTCTCCTGACGCAAGCCGGACACCTGAACGCAACGTCAAGGGTGGACTTGAGATTATTACTAAGGCCCATACAAAGCATCTCAGCAGTTCTGTGCAGAAAGGCTCTACCAGCAAGCCTGACAAGCTCAGCGTTCACACTTGTGGACAACACCCAGACAGTATACCAGCACTTGTCCTACTCGATACGCGTGCTGTGTTCCTAGGCGGCCTGCTGCACGGACTCAGCAACTAAAGCTCATAGCCGACACACGCCAACATGCTGCATCTGAACTGAATCGAAATTGAACCTGTCTGCGGACACTTTCGCCTTCCGCCCAAACCTGCAAGTTGAAGTCACTTGCATTCTTCCTTCCTCACCTCTGCTTTGAGTGCATCCAGCTGCTGCTGTGCTGCGTGCATTTCCTTGGCCGCTGCCGCCATCTGCTGCTCCCTGACCGTGAGCTCCTCCTCCTGGCGCACGAGTATGGACTGCTTCCGCTTGACCTTCTCCTTGGACAGGCGCAGGTCGGACTGTGAACAAGCCGGCCGGGATGACACAGGCATCAACACACGCACGTATTGTACGCACAGTCCCACACAGGTGACAGTACAGGGAACACGCGCCAGGTCAGGCTGCGCACACGCCACAGGCACAGGCGCAACAGAGAGGCAGGGATTAACGCTTGAGACTCTGCCCCTCTGCATCTCGACCCATTGCCACACACATGGCACCCGTTCCGGCAGCCCTCCTCACGCCCACTCACCGCCAGTTTCTCAATGACGTTGTTCCCCTTGACCACCTCCTGCTGCGCCTCCCGCACCCTGTTGCCCTCGGCCGCCAGCGCGTCCTTGAGTTCCCCGCAGCGTGCCTCCACGCCACGCACGCCTGTTTTCGATTTGTTTTGCGAAGTACTATCATTTTATCATCATCATCATTCTTACTGTTAGTACTTTTGTTGATGTTCTAATATATAAAATACATTGCTGATATATAATGAATAAAACGTATGCGTACACGTGATGACGGTGGTCTGGACTTTGCACCAGCAGTCCTTCACAATGCGAGTGTGTTGATGGTGTACAATGATGCTTGAGCTATCGTCTGTTTCACTTGTGTGTGATGATACAGCTGTCCGAGGTCCTATCACTCACCGGACTCCAGGTCGCGTATGCGCGAGCGCTGCGACTCAATCACCTCCGACTGACTGGCGGCCTGTGGGCACAAAAGGCATTAGAATAACGCTTGCTGGTGAGAGTAATGAGCCCATCAGCGACAACAAAGTGTGGAGGGCTAGTGCGGCACACCCAGCTCATGAAACGCTGTTTCCTGATGGCATGAGTGCTGCACAGGGTGGTGCCACACAACAGCTTTGCAGTCGCTCGATTGCTTCAACTGCCTGGCCAGAGCAGGAGCTCGCATGTCAGTGCTCCTCCGGCCCCAGGCGCCTAACCAAATAGCAATCGGTAGGTCCCAGCAATCGGTAGGCTCGCTGGCTCGTCAGTCTTGCCTGGTCTCTCTATTCGCCTCACCTTTCCCTTCCCGATCCTCGCTGCCCACTCGCCCCTTCTCGCTTGTTCCCGTGTATTCGTTCACCCGGTCTGTCGTTGTTCTTCTAGCCCCAGGTGCCAAATTCAGCCAATAGCTGCGGTATTCGTTCGCTAGCCTATCTTCCTGCTTTCGTTTCCCTAACTGCCCCACCTTTTCCTCCGCCGCCCCCAGCCTTGCCCTGAGGTCGTTGAGCGTCACGTCCCGCTCCGCCTTTTCCGTCCCCAGCCCCGCGCTCAGGGCCCGCAGCCGCTGCACATCGTCCTCTAGCGACCGGTTGGCGCCCTCCGCACTGCCCAGCCGGTGACTCAACTCTGACACCTGGACGTGTGAACCAATGTACAATTGTACTGCTTATGCCACCACTGCATTGCCAGGCTGGCTAGCTCCCAGCCTTGCTTCCTGGCCTCGTGTTCAAGCTGAAGCGAGCCCGCAGCCAGCACCAGCCCATCACGAATTGAGCAGCCCTTCACATGAGCATATGAGCCCCACAGCATCACAAAGGCCACCTAGCACCTGTGTGCAACTTGTCAGTTCTAAGCCTGCACTCACACACGTGCTGCTGAATGGAATCGGAATGGAGCGGGATAGGGCCTACACCCACACGCTTGCCGTGACCAACGGCATGGAAAAGTCGTTGATGCTGTGCAGCAGGTGCGTCATTCAGCAAACTGGTGTCGCCGAAGTCGCACATCAGTCGCCTCACCCGCGTATCCAGTTCGTACTTGGTCTCCCTGAGCTTCCTGTTCTCTGTGTCTAGTTCGGCCAGGCGGGCGTTGACCTGTGACAGGGCCTCCTGCTGCCTACGGCTCAGCTCCGACACCTCCCTGCACACACCAACACGGGACCACAGATTTGTCTTCTAATGTTCGTGCCAGTGCGTGTGTTCTGGCGTCGACTTCTCACAGCCCGTGCCAATCTGCAGTGCGTGTCTCAAAACACAGAACTAGTGAAGATCAATCAATTATGCTGTTGAGCACAAAGTCATGCCCAAGCCAGGTAGTGGTGTGTAAAGCAGGCAAGCCACATCACACAGCTGCGTGCTGAACCTCTGCATCAAACGTGCACAGGGTGCAACAGGCAATGGCAGCCTGCACACAACAGCCATGGGCCGTTGGGAGCAGCAGTGGTGGCAGCAGACGTGGGCAGAGGGCTCTGCATGGAGGGGAGTGCGATGCAAGCATGATGCAGGTTGTTTGCTCCCTGGGGTGCAGGCACCATGTCCTTCACACCTTTCATGTGCATCCTTTAGCTCTGCCCGCTCCCTGGCCCGCTCCTCATGGGCAGTGGCGCGCTGGGTCTTGGACTCCGCCTGAAAGGAGCACACAGACCCACATGCTTGCAGGCCACGTGCTCTTACACCCTGTGCTACGGGCCACACGAGCATCCTTGAGAACGTGGCACAGACAGACCAGCTGCCGACTGCAAGCCTTCCACCGCAAGCACACAACTACCTGCCCCTGGCTCCCACTGCACAGCCGCCTCTCCTGGAGTACACACGCGTCATGCCTCCCCCTGCCCCAGCCCTGATATCGTGCGTGCAGGCGCCACCTGCTATTTATTTTGTCTTGATACATGATGTGCTCACCATTTCAAATATCTCAAACACAACACACATGGCCCTGCCCTTGCCCTCCTTAAACCAAAGCTTGCAACAGACTCAGGGGCTTTGCCCAAACCGGTGCACTGCCCTGACCTCCTCTACCCAAAGGTCATGTGCAGGGCTTGTGCCCAACGGGCGCCCTGCACAGCCACTCCCGTCCTCACCTGCACTTCCAACAAATGTTTGTCGTACTGTTCCCTCACTTGCGCCAGCTGCTGCTTCACGGCTCCCAGGTCGCTGCTGGCCGCACTGTGTTCCGACTGCACTCATGGCACAACACAGACACAGCCTTGTGTCATCCCCTTTGTTGCTTGTTTGCAAAGCGCTCCGCACGCCTGTGTTCAATCGCTTTCATTCCATTCGTGCCCTGATCCCGGTTATCAGAGTATTGGTGCACGTCCGACCTGCACCTGGAGTAGCTGTGCATGTCTCACTCAGCCGCCATGTAGCATGCAAAGGCCTGGGAGGCTTCTACAAATCAAATCGATATGAAATCTGCTCACCGTCTCCCTGCTTACCCAACACTAGCATTGTCCCGACACCAGCCCACGCTGCTTGCTGTGTCACACAGATGAACTCCCAGTCGTTGTTCGCCTGTGGTGGTGCCTTTATGCCCACTAGGCTCGTACCTGTGATCTGTTGAGTTGTCCCGTGAGCTCCTCCACGTCAACCTTGACCTCCAACAGGCGGAATGCAAGGAACTGCACATCAAGACAACGGCACAGCTTTGTACGAGGCACCCAGACCTTGCACGCCTACCGCAAGCCTGCTCAACTGCACACCCCATACGTCACACTAGGTCAGCTTACGAGCTCTCTGCATGGGAGTGTGCTCGGCAGCTGTCAGACAACTACTTTACGCCTATGTGGAACATGCCACCCATGCCATGCCCAGTCTGGCTGACCATCCCCTCTCTCATCTCTGTATGAGTAGCATGATGATGTAGCATGGTCCTGCGTCCTGCCAGCCATCCTGCGCCCACAATCACACCTGTTTGATTGCTGCATCATTGCCTGGCCTGAACGCCAGGGTGATGTGTGGCAGCTGCTTGAAGTCATTTGTCTCCACAATACGGAAGATTGACTCAGTGCCACGCACAGTCAGCACCGCTTGAAACCTGCATGACAGGCAGTTGCATGCGCAGTGGTCGCACTGCAGCTCCCTCTACACATGCCATGTCGCATCAATGCACCAGAGGCTGATGGTAATGCAGATGTGAAACGCTTATCCTGGCAAAGCACAGCTGCCAACTCATGCATCACTGCATGGCTAAGAATAAGAATAGTGCTGGGATGCGGCCCAGGTCTGAGATGCTGTTGCTGCTGTTGGTACAGTGTGCACTCCACAAGGCATACCTTGGGGCATCCACAGGCTGCACTGTAGTGCACTTGTCCAGCAGTGTAATGATTTTCACAGGAAAGCTGGCAAAGTCAACCAGGATGCCCTGCTCATTCTTTAAGCTCTGGAAATCCTCCTCGCTGACTTCCAAGGAATGCAGAAAAAATAAGTCTGTTTCGCTTGAGATGTGAATCCTCAGGACCTGGGGAAAACAAGGAAAGGGATAGGAGGGTGCAACCATACAAAGTCATGGGCATGGTCGACGACAGCTTTGCCCCATGGCGAGCACGCACCCGCATGTTGTGGTTGCTACGGAGCGCGCCTGTGAGAATTCTGAAAGTGAGCTCATCGTTCTGGTCCTCTCTGTCTGCTTGGCGGAGCAACAAGGGCACAGGCTTCCAAAACAGTGTGTTGGCTGTCTGGAGGTCAAAACCACCCTGCGCAGCTGCCCCAGCTCCTCCTGTCGTATCATCCAAAGCCAAAGGCATTATCGGCCCGGGCCGCAATGCCTCTCAAGGCTGGGCCTCAGTCAATGGTGGGCGCAAATTTCAAATGGGTTTGACCAACTCGCGGCTTTGCGCCGTCAAGCAGCTGTAATCTTGCCGTGTTGGGGTAGGTATCTACCAGAAAGTTACCGGTGGAAAATGGCTAGGGTTTCTGGCGGTTAAGCAGGAGTCATAGGTGTGACAGGCCTGCTCCTCGTTCCCACTTCCGCCATCAGCTGCCATCAACCCTTTGTCAGCAGGCCAATACCTCTGATATGACTTGTAGACCTCACGCATGCCACCTCACCGCAACCTCATGAGCCACCAGCGCATGGCTGGGAACATCAGCAGTGATAGCAGCTGGGATAGCGATGGTGATGATGAGCTCAAAGTGGATCACGCACGCTACCTTTCTCTAGCGCTTGCAGCTGGCATGCAGAACAGGTGGGCACGGTGCATTATGCAGTGTGGTTGCTCCAGTTCATCATTACACGAGCTGACGCACTACACGCGATTATCAAAGCCAATGTAAAATGGGTTTGACACCACTCAAAACGATATCTCCCGGAGGACAGTTGTGTCTTGCCATGGGGATGCCCCTGACAGTGGTAATACAATTGACGCCCCGCCAAACTTGTTCCGAAAACGCACAGAACGCTCGCATCAAGATAGAACAAAATTGAACCTGGATTGCCCATCTCAGCACGGACAGGTAGTAGTTACCAAGGTATACAGGAGGCAAGCTGTCATACCACAACTGCTCTGTCTCATGCAAAGGACAGTGGTTCTGTTGTTACATTCTGGCCGCAGTCTTACGCAATTGAGGGCCATGCAAGAACTACAAGCGGTGCTTCAATCCTGCTACTCCTCAAAGGCAACCAAGGTAGAACAGGCTCTGGCTGCAAAGACGTGGATTCAGGAATGAACAGCCCTGAAGAGGCAAGTCTGCAGCATGTTCCCAAGCCATATCACGTCCACACCATGGAGGCGAACCTCTAGCACCTGGTCCACATCTGAGTCAGTATCGAAGAGGCCCGCTGGATTCGCTTTGCTGGTGATTGAGTTTTCTAGAGCCGAAGCCAGTTGTCATACAAAACAGCCATGTCTGCACAACTGGTTTACTAGTGCCACGTGTGTGGGCTATGGGGTGTTTGCGCAGGCGACACAGAGCTCCATCGTTTCAGACCTCCAGGCCGCCATTGCGTCATGTGACGCACGTGCCCCTGCCAAGGCTCGACTGGCTGAGCTTATGCGCACTGCTGAGAAGGTGCTGCCGCAGCAGAAGAGGTGGGCAAGGCATGTTGAGGTCAGGTGGCTAGCAGCGGAAGCACACGCTAGATTCCCTTTGATGGCAGGTCTGCACACTGCTGGGACCCCGTGTTGCAATCAGACCTGTGGCTCGTTTGCAGGCCATTGGGACGTGCACACAGGCGATGGCCATGGGATGGTTGCACTGCATGGCAAAGAACATCCTCAATCCTGCCTGCATGGCGGCTGCTCCCCCACGCCCTGCAGGGTTGGCATGTCCTCTTCCCAGCATAAGCATTTGCTCAACGGCCGTCTGTAACAGTGTATATGAGTACGCGTCCATTGATACTACACACGTTTCAGTCGGTGATCCTATTCTTGATGTTGCACGCCAAAACAATGTCTGGCGCACAGGCAACAGGTGCCGAGTACGCATGATGAACGCCCGCCACATGTCACACAGGCACCAGTTGGCGGGGGAGCACAAGAAGGCCATGATGCGCTTGGCCCGGCACCGCAACCGCCAGGGGCCCAGCAAGGGAGCTGCGGGCGCACAGGACTCAGACTCAGAGGACAGTGATGACGTCCCCCCCCTCACTGAGCTGCCACTGCCTGAAGCCATCACAATCACCGTCATGGAACAGCTGGATCCCTTCACCCTGGCACGTGCGAGTGCGGTGTGCAGGTGGCTGGGTTGGATGCGATTTCATACACTGAACGGGTCACAAGTGTGGGCGATTTTAGGTGGCTGGGGAATGCCACAGCGACAGGCATGTCAACAGATTAACAGCGAGCACATAGGTAGCGGTTGCGCACGTGTGTGGTGCATGGAGACCAGACAGTGCAGCTGGACGAATCGACACGTGTTTGAGTGCGGGGTGCATTGGATGCAGGCTGAACGGGTGTGGACGGGTGTGGGTGGCTGAGAGTCACCACAGGAACATTCGTGTCCGTGCATCAGCGGCCAGCACAGAAGCAGTGTTTGTGCAGCAAAGCCATTCATGATGTGCTATAGCGGGTGCATTGCGCCTGGTCGCAATGCCGCCTATCATGTGCCGCAGCTCTACATCCACTGGCACCACTTTGTGGTCCCACTCTGACACAAGCCGCTGTGTTGATTTGCAGGCCGTGATAAGCCAAGCCGGTGCATGGTACCCCAGGGCTCACACTAGCTGGCAGCACCTGAAGCCGAGCACATCAATCATGTGACATGATGGTGCGCAGATCTTGGCATGGCCTGGTGTCAACGTCTGGGCTGTGGCGGCAGTGGTGCATGCGGCTGTTCGCCAGGCATGGGACAAGGAGCGCGGGCATCCCCGCGGCGTGTGCCCCGGCCACTGCCATGGATGCATCACACTTCTCACAGCTGGTGGCAGGTGTGACTGGGGCATGGTGGTAGAGAGTGGGGCGGCCTCATGGCAGGTTTGAGCAAGGGTGGACCAGTGTTGTGCCAGAGGGTTGTGCTCAACCTTCGGCTGTTTCCTGACCTTGTGTGTGTCTGGGTGTGTTTGCTGCTCGCTGCTTGCAGGCGTATACTAGTAACAGTGTTCCAGATAAGCTTTACAAGTGGAAACTGTCGTTGATGTCAGACCTGATCCATTGACCCTATAACGTGCTTTCCTCATGTAATTGTATGCTCTGCAACTCGCGCACCCTGCAGAGGACCCAAGGCCTGTTGCACTCTTCAGGCCTGCTGTCAGGACCTACTGTAACAACCGCATGGTCTGGAACGACATAAACCCGCTCTCGAACAGCCCATGCAGAGCCAGCCAAAGCGCAGCAAGGGGCTCATGTCCGTCAGCGGTACAGCACACAGCGGCATGTGGGGCAATGCCAACACAGGGTAACAGACCGCCCTGCCATGTGACATGTCAACAGGTAAGGCTGAGGATTAGTAGCACAAACGTGCTCCTGGCCTAAAGCATCCGTTCATGCGTGGCCATGCTGCCCGCCTTAAGAGACCGTCACACCACACGTCACCCACTCTGCATCGCTCGCTCACTAGTGATGAAGCAGCCACGCATACCTTGTTCCTCAGATGACCAGTGAATGCCCAAGTCTTGGTGCAACGATCCCTTTCCATCGTTTACACCAGACGTTAGAGAATGTCTTCAATGTTTCGTAGCCAGGCGTTGACCTAATAACTGGCAAAGATTCTTTTTTTTGGTTGTGGACAGGAGGGTAGCAGCTGGATGCTCACAGACCCTAACCGGGAGTGACCCCTTTTCTTCACGGGGTTGGCTTAGATACCCTTTGGGAGGCTTAAATAAAATTTTCCAGGCCGTTCTGAGATGGTTGTTTGGAGGGTGGGGGGGTACAGGGGGTAAAGGGAAATCTGGACCTGATTTGGAAAATTTGTTTGCTGGCCAACCAGATGTCTGATTGAAGCTGTAAGCATGCCATCGTGACGGGCTCGGCAAGAGCTACACAATGGCATACTCAAAAACCAAAAGTATGGGTACATCGGGCAGAAACCGAAAAAACCGACCGGCCGCCATCCAGGGTGACCGGCCTACACCGAGCTTCAGCAGTTGGTTTGCGAAGCTCCAGCAGTGTTCAGCAGTCAGGACATGGCAGGCGGACTAGACTCCAACCTGGTCAAGGACTACAAATGACCTGGCAATGGACTCTAGATGACATGGCCCCGTACACACTTGCAGCTGAGGTCTGCAGAACGCGCCCTGCTTGGGCCATGATATAATTTAGATGATATTGGTAGTTAGCCTTTTTGTTGGAAAGCTGGCATTGAATGGAGCAGAATGGCATGGTCAGAATTTGTAACCGACTTATGGTTGGGAGTCTAGTGGGGGGGGTGGGGTCTGGGACCCCCTCTGGGTAAAAGTCCTATTAGGGTCTCTGGAAAATATTTTGCTACCCTCCTGGTTGTGGATGTAGGACCCTGTTATGTGCTTTTCAGTATCCGCTGATCTGCTACATGTCCAGCCTTTGGGACATCTAGATGGTCATGCATGGCATCGAGAGCATCATCATCATCATCATCATCATCATCGTGTGGCTGTCACCAGGCATGTGCTAGACAGGCTGCAGGTTGTTAAGTGCGGACTTGACAGTGTCGCTTGGCTGGTGATGGATATGTTCGGTATGATTCCGTGGGATGTGTGTGGCTGCAGGTTGCTGAATGGTTGCTCCATCGCTGGCCTTGAGGGGTTTGACAGATGTTGGTGATGGGACTGGCAGCAGCAGTGGCGATGAGGAGCGGTCGCATGGGGTCAGCAGGCCAAACATGGCTGGGCAGGACAACCCCTCGGGCATGCGCTTATGGAACATACCAACCTAAACTGAAAGCCTGACTTACAATCATTAGTGTCACGAGCTGTGCTAGTGTCAAGCCGCAGCAATTGAGTTTGTGGAGCTCAATCCCCTTTGTAGCAGTGTCTGCTACGCATGACCAAGCACACCAGGCACGTC
This sequence comes from Chloromonas sp. AAM2, assembly GCA_004335635.1. Lineage (NCBI taxonomy): Eukaryota > Viridiplantae > Chlorophyta > Chlorophyceae > Chlamydomonadales > Chlamydomonadaceae > Chloromonas > Chloromonas sp. AAM2. The sequence goes on from QAXH01005269.1 coordinate 85,114, forward strand.
AACATGGCGTTGCTTTCCTTATCTGTTTCTTGTCTCTTGCCTGTATATACCTTTTACTGTCTTATGATTTCTAGATGCTAGCAGTATGATTTCTAGATTCATATTACAGCCGTTGTGACGCATGCAGTCCCCCGGATGCATCACGCGGTTACATCACACAACATAGGACCCAGGCCCAGGTACAGCAAATCCGGGCAGTTTCTTGGCTTTTTCCTTGGGCACCACCTGCACACGCGGCATGACATGGGCACACTCTTGAGACACACTGGGCTAAGCCGTTGTGTGAATAACTAGTTTCATTGGGCGGCGACTCAGCGTCTTGCATTCATGCTTGGCATGTCATAGCTGGCCTCAAGGCTTGGTCTGCCTTTTGGTTTGAATGTTTGAAGCTGTTGTACCCGACCAACTGCTGAACCTACTCACTTGGGAGAATCTGTCGCCTGACCCGAATCGATAGCTGGAGGGTGTCTGCACTCGGGATGTCTGCAGAAGGACAGCAGCATCGTTTGACAAGCGTACATGCACCATGCCATGCACTCGGATTTGTCAGACCATACTGGCATTCCTCAGATTTGGCTAATGATCAGGTGGTGCATGGGGTAAGGCATTGATGTGCTGGAGGTGTCCAGTAGACAAACGCCCACCTTAGTCAGGCTGTGGCTGACGTTATACAGGTTGGGCGCTGGTGAGTGCTTGCCGTACAGGTCCTTCTCGTGCTCTGTGCTGATGAACTGCGTCTTCATGATGCGGTCGCGGTGGGACGTGCCCACCCGCGTGCGCCATGCATTGGCCTTGCGGGAGTCACACTGCAAGGCAGAACAGCAACACATTACACAGTATGGCCCCACAAAGCGCAGGCAGTCGATGCCATCATGCCCTTCTTGTGTGTCACATCACTTGTATGGCATGTCGAACCAACATTGGACATGAAAACTCAGCAACACCATTCTACCCTAGGTAAGTTCGGTAATTGCCTATGCCTGCATGCAGACACTCAGACAAGGCTACTGCATAAACACTCAGGGTCAGAGAGTACACACAGATATCGAACACAAATACCTGGTTGCCAATGGACGAGGCAGGCTCGTACATGCCCGGCCCTGGGTCATCTAGGTTTGAGGGGCGGCTGCCGGGCAGCCCCTTGTTGATGTCGGCCCGCCGCGACTTGCCATGGAACGAGTACTTGGGAGCATCTCCCAGCCACCCACTGCCAGGGCTGCATGCATCACACCACCACATACAACAGCGGTCATGTCAAGCTAGTTTGTGTTCACAAGGTTTGGCTGGGCAATACCAAAAACTGCTACTGAGGAGACAGACTGGCTTTAAAGGAATCTGTTCAAAGCTCTACTAATCATGCAGCCACTCGAGCTCTGGCTGGGCACGCTGGCTGTGCTGTCACAAATGTCAGCTATTTGCAGGTGAATGCTCACCGCCAATCCTGAGCTGCAGGCGTTTGGAAGTCCTGCAACATGCACGGGTACACATATGAGGATCAGGGCTACGCATTCACATCAAGACCCTGGCTGTGTCATTGACACATCTGCGCTCTTGTCACATCGCTGCGCTCACATGAAGCTTTGCCTGCAGCCGCATTACGTGTGATGAGAAGTCTACTATTCCTTGTATAGAAATTATCATTTATAACTAGCAACTTGTACTGTCTCGTCTGCCACAGTGACTCAGCAATCATGGACTCGTCAGTCATGGATTTTAATCCGATACAAGGAATTGACGGTTCGGGATCACGTCGCATATGGCAATGTCATGATGTTGCTTGTCCCAGAAGTGGCACTACGCCGTCCACCAGCATCACACATCCCATACCGTGGTGCCAGAGACAGGCTGGTCCACTTTACATCTTCCACCAGGTTGTGTTGTGGTCTCGGTTGTGTTACATGGCTGTGCTCACATGAAGTACTGCCGTGCTAGAAGCTCACATCGCAGGGCGGTGGCAGCTGTGCTGGCTAATGACTACCAGCCCTGTTAAAACCCTTCCACTTACCTCTTTCCATACGTTCTTGTATGTGCTGAAGCGGTTGCCTGTGCTCACTTTCCAGCTGGGCTGGTTGGGATTTGGCGACAACGGCTGCAGCACATAGACATAACACACGTTGTGACGTGGCGATGTGCGTCATGCACAAGCATTTTCAGTCACAGCATAACCTTCGTCGTCAGGTGTGCAACCTTGCCAGTCAGGTGTGCTGCACGGAGTATGGCCATGCCCTTGTTGTGCACTGCTGCATGCACACCTGTTTCCCGACTGATGTGACTGCTTCATAGGCGCCGGGCCCCGGCCGCCCTTCCTTGGCCATGTCCAGGTCACTGGTGAACCGATGACCAAACTGCACAGAGAACATCAGCCGACCCAACACAAGTCAAAGTGACGTCAGACTGCCATCAAACATAGAAGCACTCAAACGCTGTCTTCTGTTGTGTGTACAGTTGCTGCTGTCTGTTGAATTGTTGCATGTTGTTACGAACATGCCTTTATCACCGACTGCAGGTTCTGTAGCTTGTTCTGGCCTAAGTGGAGCCCACATCAGCAACACCGATACCATGCCCACAGTAGATTGTTATCGAGTGCTTGCATCTACCCAAGGTCCTAGCGGTTTGTTATCATTGTTGCCTATGGTGAACATTTCAACATTCTCTCAAAGCTCACAACAGATTGTCACTATGTACTCAGAGACGAGTTCAGACGCACCCTGATGGAAGGGGCGGTGTAGCACTGCGAGGCTGACTGGCGTCCGAACCCGGACACCACCTGGGTGCCTACACCCAATGAGGTCTGCAGAACAATCCAAACATGCATGGCTGATCGCAAAAGCCATATCAGACAGTGACAAGATGTGCAGAAGGTTAACCTGGCAACAGGGTGTGTACTGTTCGCACATGGTATCCACTTCAGCTACACTGTCAGCAGTGGTTTCAAGCGGTCACTGCCTTGTTAGCATTCATTATGATAGCTGGATGAGCAGCAATCGTCAATGGCTTCCCAGTCAGCATGTACACGAACAAGGGATGCCATGCCTTCAGCACCCACTGTTCCCAGCAGCTTGTACTCAAACTGCTCCTCATTTTCAGCTGTTCGCCCTGATGTCCCGAACTTGGTTCGCTCATTGGTAGCTTTTGTGCTCAGGACCTGAAGCAGTAACAGAGCGATGTCGGAGCCTGGATGGGATCCGTAGAAGCGGAGGCTGTGACTGATGCACATGATGGTACGGCCTTACCTGCGGGCCGAATGTTGAGAGCGTCCCTGCCACTTCGACTGGCATCTCGGCCTGCCAGTTGACGGCAGCGCAAGTGCTTCTACCGGCCAAGCAGCACCTTTTGAGGGGGGCCCGACGAAGTCTGAAAGCACCCTACAGTTCTACAGGACGATGCTGAAGAGGGCCTGGAACGTTTGCTGTGCTTCTGTTGGCGCGATGGGAGCGTTCCCGGTCCCTGCTACTGCGAACCTTATTTGACTATTGGTCGTACGCCGGCCGTTTTGCTGCCTAGACGCTTTGACATTGGTATCGCTACCTGCGAAATTTCAGCTGCCTACAGGCGAATTGCTTTACCAAACGAAGATTTGATAGCAGTCTGCACGTACGTCGGTGTGAACGTGAGGTTGCTTCAGCCATCAAGCATCTCTGGCAACCGTCTGTTGATGAGGCTTGTTGCTTCCCTCTGTGTTGCATTTCATGAGCTCAGCAACAGCATCCGGTATCTGTGAACTCAAAAAGAAAGAGTTTGCGTTGCTACATTCTGGCCGCAGCCTGAAAAAACGACCCACTGAGACACCCAAAATTGGCAAGTTTGCCACACTGGCCCCAGTGCTGTTTCTGGAAACTATCCCAGACCTGGCAAACATGTTCTTTTAGCTGTTGGGCCTTGCAAAGCAATCCACGCTACTACTGTACACGGGTATCCACTTGTTTATTATGCGATCGGGATTCATCGTTCCCCCGTGCAGAGCAGGTCAGAATCTTCAGCTTGCCGCATGGCTAACAAAACAGCTTGGGCCAACTGTTGACGGGTCTGAATTGCATGCATGAACAAAGCAGCCTGGCTGCCTGGCTGGAAAAACGCAGCAGCAGATCCTGTAAGGAGAGGCCATACTTCACAGCAAAACTGGTGGCCACCCCTCTGAATGCAATCAACTACCGTGGTGCCTACTGAGTGAGGGAGAAGGACACGCAGCCAAGGGCACATGTGCATGCCAACTGGACCAATCTGCACACACACCAAGCCGGATACCAGTTCCGGCCTTATAACCTTCAGGACTTTATATGCTCAAACGTGCTAGCTAAGAAGAACAAGCCCAGTTTGAGACGCCGCACCGTCATCAACTAAGCCTGCTTGCGGCTTGCTCGCTTGACGTTCTCTGACTCGAGCAGCTGCCTTGCCCCCGCTGCCCAGACCTTCCTTGCAGGGGGGATCACACTGTTGCCGCCCATGAACACCTCAAACAGGCCGCGGCTCAGGCTGATGGAACTGCACAGAGGGAAGCGGAGACAGACAAACCAAGCAGATGGCAAAGTGAACGCCTGAGGTGCGTGTGGGCCTAGTTTGACTAGATCACATATGGGATGCGTGTCGGCACAGTGAATTTTGAGGCTGCACAGCTCTGGCACAGGCAGGTAGCATGGCGTTAGAGGATACGCGGGCTGTGTGTGGAGAGTTTTGGCCCCATCAAGGCCCAACGGCGACCAGGCAAACATGACGTAACCGCAGCCGGCCTGCCGCAGTGCTGCTGCAGTTTGCACACGCCTGCAGCTGCGCAAGCTTTGCCCCCACATCTCCACACAGCTTGCAACGCCTGGACATACCGTCTTGCTGCACATGCTTGATATTCTTGCACACTTGCTTGCTTGAATAAGCCTGTGCTCCTGTTTAACCGTGAACTCGGCCCTTACTAGTTTCTACAGTCCACTGCTGGAGTGTTTATGCCTGGCACACACTGCTCTCGTGTATGGCCTGGCCATGGGCGCTTCTTGGTTTGTCTGCCCACCAGTTTTCTGTTGGTCGGTTGGGCCGCTTGGACAGCTACAGTGCCTCCACCCCACACACCTGATGCGCTTCTCAGGCTTGAGGTGCTCGTAGTCCCTAGACTCCCCTGGGTTAGTGATGAGGATGTCTAGGTCCCCAACAACGCTACACAGCATTACGATCTCAGTGCCGTTGACCAGCTTCTTGCTGTCAAACAGACTCTGCAAATGGTAGGCAGAAGCAGAATCACCGCATACGTCACTTCTTGGGCCATATACGTCGATGTATGCATATAAGCCGTCTCCCGTTTCCAGGACGGGATAGTAACCGACAAGTGCCACGTGGCGGTTTCTGCACTTCTGATCCACTTGCCTGCTAGACGCTTGTCCCTTGCGTATCTAAATTACAGGAAATGGTGCGCCACTTTCATGTTAGTTTTATGTCTAATACTGCCCCAAACGGTCAAAACGGGATTCTGAAAACGCGGAATACTGGAGACGGCGTATCCGTATGCGTATCCGTATGCGTATGCGTATGCGTATGCGGTGATCCTGGCAGAAGGGTATGGCTTGATGCAGGACAGGCCGCAAATAAGGCATGGCGTGGGCATGCTAGACACGGCATTACGTGCAGATGTTTCAGCTGCTATTCACGCACCACCGTCCAGCTGTCCTTGCAAAAGAGGACAAGGCGAAGCAGGTTGGTTTGGATGCAGGGCATGAGTGGGCGCCCCAACATGCACGCCCAAGCCACCAGTGTTATCTGCCCCAGGTTTGCCCAGGAGTCCCGCCATGGCAACGTAACGAGCCATGCCCAGGACCGCATCTAGATGTGTGTCGTGTGGAGTTCAACCCACCTTGAACTCGTTCAGCTTATCCATTTCCCCTGCGACAGGCCAAGCAGACTGACATTAGCCAACCACACTGAATGCAAAGCAAAGAAAACAAGCAGTAGCTGGCACCGGATAGGACCAGACCCCGTGTGCTCCCATGTTGCGTCAGGGACAGGTTGCGGTCACATGCGCATGCACCAGTGAGCTGCCTCACCTGCCAGCGTCATGCGGGCCACTAGTGTGTCGTTGAGGGCCTGGGCAAACATGGGCCCCTCCACGTCGCGCACCAACCGCACCTGCAGGGCCCAGTGGAAGCAGCACTGCTCGTGAATCCCGCTGCTGCTGCTTATAGAGTTGGTGTGCAGTTACCCCCGTAAGCCAGCCACGTGTTAGTGACAGGTAACAAGTAGTGATGCAAGCAAGCAAGAGCTCCAACGATTTGCCCACGCACTACCGTACCAGCCACATGTTCTCATCACGACTTGTGCCGTCAGCAGCAATATCAAGGCTACATGCACCGCGCCTGCTCCTTGCAGACGTGTCACCGATTCACAGCCTGCCCTTCCCTGCCCTTCATGCCAGTATCATGCTCTGACTATCAGTGGTGTGCACTCGCCAGGAGTGCCTTGTTGAAAGCGCCATCCAGCAGGGCACTGCAGTAGTCATCGTCGTTGGAGAAGAACCCGCCCCGCTCACGCACGCCCAGTTCCTTGGCACACCGGTCAGCCTCCACGTAGGCAGCCACAGAGTAAACCTGTGCCAGACACAACGTGGTTCATGTTTGAGGCATCTTCTGTGCCACTTGTGGGAGTACACACACATGCAGTGGCGATGCTGCACCATCAGGCCTTTACCCCTGGTGACCTCTTACCACGCATGCAAGGTGCATGACTAGCAACACAGGGTTGGCTGTCGATGATGCCTAACATGCTTGCTCTGCAGGCCACTGGCCTTGCAGCAGCAACTGCCACCACCAGCTGCAAGCCATGAATGTATGGCAAAAGCGATGGCTTGTGGCATTCCATTGGATTCAGTACTATGCAAACACGCAGCGCCAACACGAGGGCAGGTGCTCAGGCAAAGACCACACCTGAACGCTGACGATCAGGATCTTCTTAGACCGGGTGCTGGCGCCCAGGCAGCGCATGGTTTCGCCGTCCCTGGACAGCACAGGACATCAGCGGAAGCAAGACAGCTGATGGAACCCAACACAGACAGACAGGCGCATACGGCAGTCGGACAGGTGGATTACGGATGGCTGATATGCCTGCATTTGATAGGCTGGCCAGGCATTGGCTCTCGGGCTGAGAGTCCTTTGCTTGTAAACTGAGCTGAACTGACAGACGAAACTGAGAAAACTGCCAGTGTCAGAAGATGTAGACGCATAAGGAGCTTGGCTTACCAGAACTTTTGTGCCAGAGGGTACTCAACATCGTCCCTGATTTCATCCTTGACGGTGGCAGCTGTGGCAGTGCTGGGAAGGTGCTGAGCTCCTCCCAGTGAATGCCATGAAACCTGCATGGGATCAGGCGAGCTCGCGAGCGAATGGCTACAAAAGAGATAGTAGTCTCCAAGGCGTGGCCGGATTGTGACAGAGCTTTGACCCAGAGCAGCTACAATTCCTAGTACGGCGTGCATGGGACGAGGCCGGGTAATACGTGCAGGAGTCCAGTCTTGGATGGTGGTACCAAAGGCAAGGGATTAGCATGGCAGTGGCTATGGATTTAGCCGCAATCGAAGTTGTATCACAGCACCATACAAAGCAAAGCTAAGGACGCTGCAGCTGGCAGGTTCTCCAACTCTGAGGGTAGGCGTTATCGTCACCTTACCCTCACCCTTTACCTTCGGCCGTGCGGGGGCCCTCAAGGTCTGGAAACAGTTCTGCCTGCGTGAGGCCCTGCATATGATCGCCAATAAACGTGCGTTGATCGCGAGCGCCCCCGCACTAGCACGAGAAATCTGCCGTCGTTTGATGTTCTTGACTCACGGGACCGCAAGCCGATGACTTTGCGCAAAGTTAGCGGCCGCCATCGAAAGGAAGATAGCTTGGTACAATTTGTGCTCTTCAAGCCGCTCAACGCAGCTCTCTACAGCAACTAATTGTGTGGGAGTGGGGTATGAGAGAGTGTGACAGAGCTGCTGCTTCTGCTCCCACTCAAACACCAGGAGCTGGTACTTCTTTTGCTTCTTCTCCTGCTGCTTCTCCTGCTGCTTCCTCTGCTTCTCCTGTTGCGTCTCCTGCTGCTTCTGATCCTTCCCCTGGTGCTTCTGCTCCCACTCAACTGATACGTCAGCTGGTGCTTCTCCTGCTTCTTCTTCTGTTGCTCCTGCCCCTTCCCCTGGTGCTTCTGCTCCCATTCAAATTTCAGCTGATACAAGAGCTGGTGCTTCTCTCCTGCTGCTTCTCCTGAGATTGCCACGTGACTTTGGACAACAGCTCTGACATGTCTGGTTCTGATTGGTAAAAGGGTCCGAAAATCACCAGAAATGGGATTGATCAGTCACAAAACGAATTTTGTATTATGTAATGCACTCCTCGAGTCCGGGAACAATACTGACCAGTGGGCTGATGTGTGGTACCTGATGCCTTGGTAGCGGCGGCCATATCCGCCTCAGTCACCCAGCGTGTTGAAAAATTGTTTGCAAACAAATGCATCGCGCGTTGCAAACACCATGTTTCGTGCAGAATGCGCTCATTCCAGAGGCTTGCCAGGCGCTCCAGGGGCTTGTGCGCTGGAGTATGGTGGGGGGGTTCCAAAGCACCCGAATTAAGAATCATGTCCCTGAACGAGAAGTATTGCGATACAACAGCCAAGATCCCATGAGTCAGCCGAGAAAGAGTCGTGAAATTTGTGATAAGAGACCAAGCAAGCACTGGTGTCAGAGTTTCTTGGGATGCTGAGGTACAAGGAAATGGTTGTCAGCTGTCATTGGGTGCAAGTCCGCCATTCACAACTAAGCTACTTACCGCATGCGGACCTTGCCCCATGGGCGTCTGGTTTGGCATTGGGGCGAGGTCCGTTATCCACCAGTAAGCTACTGCGCGGGGACCCTGCCCCAAAGATAGTTGCCGGTGGCCGTCTGGTTTGGCTTTGGGGCAGGGTCCGTTATCCATCACTAAGCTACTGCACGGGGACCCTGCCCCAAAGACAGTCACCTGCGGCCTTCTAGCCTGCTTTGGGGCAAGGTCCGCCATTCACACTAGGCTACAGCACGGGGACCCTGCCCCATACACGATCATTAGCTGTCAGCCGTTTGGTTGTTGGGTAGGATCCACCATGCACTATACTATGTAAACTTCTTTCAAAGTTGTTTAGAAGGCAGGACGTGCCTAGATAAGAAAGCCGCACACTAGGATAGATCTTAGTAGATCTTAGTAGGACTTTAGCACACTAGGATAAGAAACAAGAAGGCCAGGAAGAAAGCCGACTGGAGCCAGTTGCACGCTTGATTCAAGGCCGCCTACCGCCACGCTAGTGGTGTGCTGCCCTAGCACCTGGAGTGAAGTGCCTTACTCGACAAACAGGAGAAAAAAATGGGGCAACAGCAAGGTCACTCTGCCACTTACAATACCTCGTTCGAGCTAAGTCGTCTGCAAAGGATTTACCCCAAGGACGAATGCCATTGTCATGATTGGCGCCTGAACAGGTATTTACCCTGCCCAGGGGAACCAACGGAATGATTGTAGGCCAGTAGCTTCCTCCTTGAAGTCCCTTAGTTTGTACAGGCCAAGTTTCATCAATTTCAAACAAAATTTCGGCCACAAGTGAGTTGAATGGCAGGACGGTCCTTGCACACACATCATGCAAACGCTCGCCGACCACGGACATATTGTCACCGTCTCTCAAAACGAGATGCAGGCTCCAATGCTTGTCGTCTGGCTTGACGTTGCTCAGCTATGCCAGCGTGCGGCGGACCGGTCCGCGTGCAGCCATCTTTCAGTTCGGCGGACTAAGCCCAGGAGTAACCCAGAACATCCTACAATGTGATCTTGCATAGATCAGTAGCAATGACGACAGGGGTGGACACGGTACCACAAGACACCTGTGTGACCCGAAAATCTGACCAAAGGACGTTTTCCGTTTCGCAAATTTTCGTGGCTGCGGCATCTCCTTCACTCATGCGGTGCAGCGATCGTCCTTCGAACCTCAAAACTGATACAGAACAGTGAACCGCACGAGCGCAAGGTAGCCTTGCTGCTGGGGCAGGCCACGACACCCATCTCATTGTTGTCATTGCGCTCACCAGATCCATAGGCGGGTGCATCCCTCGACAGCCTTGGGCACTAACTCAGCAACAATGATGCACACACTGCCAACCATGGAGGTTGGAGTGCAGTCGGGGCGCAAGGCCTTTATCGGCTCCAGGAGCGGGGTGGGTGGAGGAGCACTCCTCTGATGCAGTCCTGATTGCCTCATTAAAAGATCAGCAACAAGTGTGAATTACCTTGCCGTCTGCGCAGGTCCAGCCTGTGCCACCGCTGAACCGCCCAGTGCGCCAGGTAAGAAAGGGAGTGAATCTGCCAGATTTTGTGGGTCCACCCTCCCTTTGTGCATGTCGCAGTCAACACTCTCGCGATCCTTGCAGGTTGCCTGCAATGTCGCTACTGGCCCAAGGCCGCAGCTGACCACCTTCAAGAACACTAAGCCAGTGGCTGTGGACTTGCGCGATGAGGGTACAGAGAGTGAGTCCAGTCCTAGAGGCGATTGTATACAGCGGGCCTGCGCAGCAACTAAGGACGGATCTGACCTTTCTGTCGAATTGATGTCCGTCTGCAGACTCAGGGCTGTTCACCAGCACCAACCCTGAATCACGTCGCGTCAAGCCCGACAACGTGGGCAACCGTGTCCTCGTGAAGGTTGTGTACGTCGTGCTCGAGGCGCAGTACCAGTCCGCTGTCTCTACTGCCGTGAAGAGCATCAACGCCAAAAACAACAAGGTAGGTTGCAAGGCGCAGCATGCAGGCTGCATGGTCACAAGACATGTGTTATCGTGTACCTACGCGTGACCTGCATACGTACTTATGCCTGAACCTGCTTCTCTGTGTAGGTGTGCTTTGAGGTGGTGGGCTATCTGCTGGAGGAGCTGCGCGATGCCAAGAACTTGGAGGCCTTCAAGAAAGATGTTGAGGCCTCCAACATCTTCATTGGCTCTCTCATCTTCATTGAGGAGCTTGCCGAGAAGGTGTGAGATGCATGGAAGACAGTTGCATGCATGAGCAAGAGCTGTGGCATGCGTTGGCACGGCTGTAGTCACCAAGGCAATATGTGCAGATGAATGCAGGTTCAGAGATGGGTGTGCCCAGAGTTATGCATGCAGGCGCAAAGCATGAGCCACTAGCAGCTACGCAGGCCAGCAGGTTACCTAAACCCACTAAACTGTCCAACGCATTGGGCCTTGGTTATGCTGTTGCGCAGATTGTGGAGGCTGTGTCACCTCACCGCGAGAAGCTGGACGCATGCCTGGTGTTCCCCTCCATGCCTGCTGTCATGAAGCTGAACAAGCTGGGCACCTTCTCCATGGCCCAGCTGGGCCAGAGCAAGTCCATCATCGGTGACTTCATCAAGTCTGCCCGTGCGGTGCGTCAGGCTTGCTTGGCCGTTCAGTTTGGTTGCTGTCCTTGAGCTACTGGGCAGTCATAAGGGGGGTCAGCACAGCCATGTCAGGCAACCACGTGCTACACATGTCCAAGATATGGGCACTGCCCTGGCTTGATATGATACCCGTGTTTTGCGGGCCTATGCACGTCGATTACACCTCATTCCGCATGATTCTGGCTTGCAGAACAACGACAACTTTGAGGAGGGTCTGCTCAAGCTGGTGCGCACTCTGCCTAAGGTCCTCAAGTTCCTGCCCAGCGACAAGGCGCAGGATGCCCGCAACTTTGTCCAGTCCCTGCAGTACTGGCTGGGAGGCAACACGGAGAACCTGGAGAACCTGCTGCTGTCCACTGCAGAGGTGAATCACAGGACGCTTCTGTTCACACCGCTCAAAGCCACTAGCATGCCTGGGGTAGCACGCACATCACGCTGTCAGGCAGCAACTTGAGAACCTGCTTGGAGTCACTCACTGTTACCTTTCAAGAATATTGTGTCTGGATGCAATTGTCAGACTGGACACATAGAATAGCCTTGTGTTCATGTCACAGCGCCTGGTGCATACTTTCTGTTTGGCCTGCCTCGTCCTTGCAGGCATACGTCCCAGCGCTCAAGGATGCTGGGTTCAAGACTGAGGATCCAGTGCTGCCCCCAGACGTGGGCCTCTGGCACCCTCTTGCTCCCTGCATGTACGAGGATCTGAAGGAGTACCTCAACTGGTATGACACCCGCAAGGACATGAAGTTTGCACCAGACGCGCCCATCATCGGCCTGGTGCTGCAGAGGTCGCACTTGGTCACTGGCGATGAGGGTCACTACTCGGGAGTTGTGTCTGAGCTGGAGGCCCGCGGAGCCAAGGTGCGTCTCATGAAAAGGAAAGGCTGGTTCAAACTATCCGTGTAAAGTTGACCACTGCTTAACCTGAAAATGTGGCTTGCCTGGCATCATGGTTTACCACTTCAGGAATGCATGCCAGATTCTGACGTTATATAACATGAATGTAATCACTTTGACATACGTAAAGCTTTGCATGTCCATGCTGCGTGTGACAGGTAGTGCCAGTCTTTGCTGGTGCCCTGGACTTCTCCGCACCCGTAAAGAAGTTCTTCTACGACCCTCTGGGCAGTGGCAAGGCATACGTCGACACGGTCGTGTCCCTGACAGGCTTCGCGCTGGTGGGCGGCCCTGCCCGCCAGGACGCCCCCAAGGCTGTCGAGGCTCTCAAGAACCTGGACGTGCCCTACCTGGTGTCCCTGCCTCTGGTCTTCCAGACCACCGAGGAGTGGCTTGACAGCGAGCTGGGTGTGCACCCTGTCCAGGTTGCCCTGCAGGTCAGTGGCAAGGGCTGCGCTTCATTCAATGCCTTTGGCAAGGCTTTATTTGCTCATTGGCCCCATATGCGACTGCTGCAATGTGAAGTGCCGTGGTTAAGCTGGGCAAGATGCATCATCGGCCATGACGAGCTGCTGAACTACAGCACGGACACCTAAGCCTTCACGTCCACTGATCAAACGTGTTATTGTGTCACTGCAGGTGGCTCTGCCAGAGCTGGATGGCGCCATTGAGCCAATTGTGTTCGCTGGCCGTGACTCCAACACTGGCAAGTCCCACTCCTTGCCCGACCGCATCAGCGGCCTGTGCTCACGTGCCATCAAGTGGGCCAGCCTTCGCAAGAAGCGCAACGCTGAGAAGAAGCTGGCCATCACCGTCTTCAGCTTCCCTCCTGACAAGGGCAACGTGGGCACAGCGGCCTACCTGAACGTGTTCGGCTCCATCATGAGGTGCGTGCGCTGGGATAACATCAGTGCCTTCTTCTCGACGGAAATAACAGGTGCTGCAGATTTGCATGTGATTATGCAGATTTGAAGAATGGTTTTGCTTTCCCTGCGTTGTGATCAAAACAACATCAAAGGTGCCTGCGATCTTTTGGACCTGGGTCTCCACACCTGACAGTGAGTTGACTGACACAACGTCTCGTTCAACTGTGCCACAGGGTGCTGAAAGAGCTGAAGACCCAGGGCTATGACGTGGGGCCCATCCCTGCTAACGAGGGCGAGCTGATCCAGAGCGTACTGCAGTCCAAGGAGGCCAAATTCAACTCCAGTGACCTCAATGTCGCATACCGCATGAAGGTAGAATCTTGCTTGCATAGAAAAAGGTGCTGTTGCACACTGCGAGCACGGGCGTCACTGATCTGCACACAAGTCTTTCACTGTTGTCGCTGCATTGCCTGGGACACGTTAGGCACGCATTGAAGCCTTTGTTATGCTGGTGTGCCGTGCAGGTTGATGAGTACCAGAAGCTTTGCGAGTACAGCGAGGCTCTGGAGGAGAACTGGGGCAAGCCTCCTGGCCAGCTTAACAGCAATGGCCAGGAACTGCTGATCTATGGCAAGCAGTTTGGCAACGTCTTCATTGGCGTGCAGCCCACCTTTGGCTATGAGGGTGACCCAATGCGCCTGCTCTTCAGCAAGAGCGCATCACCACACCACGGCTTTGCCGCTTACTACACCTACCTGGAGAAGGTGAGAACAAAAGAGCAACACAAGCTTGAGGTTCACCATATTGGGCACTACTTGTCCACAGTGTGCGAGTGCTGTGTCTCGTGCTGTGCCAGCCTGTTATGCTTTCTTCTTGTGAGGGCTTTGCCCATCTGCTGATGTTTGTTGCCCGCAGATCTTCGGGGCTGATGCTGTGCTGCACTTTGGCACCCATGGCTCCCTGGAGTTCATGCCTGGAAAGCAGGTCGGCATGTCCGGCGTGTGCTACCCCGACAGCCTGATTGGCTCCATCCCCAACCTGTACTACTACGCTGCCAACAACCCCAGTGAGGCCACCATTGCCAAGCGTCGCTCATATGCCAACACCATCAGCTACCTGACCCCTCCCGCCGAGAACGCTGGCTTGTACAAGGGTCTGAAGGAGCTCAAGGAGCTGATCAGCAGCTACCAGGGCATGCGTGAGAGCGGCCGTGGCGAGCAGATCTGCCTGACCATCATTGAGACCGCTAAGCAGTGCAACCTGGACCGTGATGTTGCCCTGCCAGCTGATGAGGAGGCAGCCAAGCAGCTGACGGTGCGTGCTCTTGTTTGTTGGCTTTGATGCCGCGGCTGGTGTGACTTGCCAGGCCTGAAGGCCACCACTGGCACTAAAGTGTGTTGAGCAGAAGTCGATGGAAGTGTACCAGCAACCAGTGTATCAATACGGGATGGTAGAGCAACTGATCATGCAAAGGTTTTGGTACATCACCTCCGGCTTTCCTGCCTTTGATGCCTGCAGCTGGATGCACGTGACATGGTGGTTGGAAACGTCTACCGTAAGCTGATGGAGATTGAGAGCCGCCTGCTGCCATGCGGCCTGCACGTTGTGGGAGTCATGCCCACTGCTGAGGAGGCCATTGCCACTCTGGTCAACATTGGCGAGATTGATCGCCCTGACAACAACCCCCCAATCAAGGGCCTGCCAGGCATCATGGCCAAGGCCATTGGCCGCAACATTGAGGAGATATACCGCAGCTCTGACCGCGGTGTGCTGGCGGACGTCGAATTGCTTCAGCAGATCACCGAGGCCTGCCGTGACTCTGTTCGCGAATTCGTCAGGGACCGCACCGGCCTGGACGGTCGCATTGGCCAGAGCTTCCTGACCACTTTGTCCAAGTGGACTGGCTTCTACGAGGACCCACTCCAGCGTGCGCTGCGTGGAACCAAGTTCTCCACCGCTGCACGCTCTGACCTGGACACCACTTTCAAGTACCTGGAGTTCTGCCTCGAGCAGGTAAGCCATGCGAAGACTTCAAGCTCAGCACTCACGTGATGCTCAGCACTCTCGCTATTCTCACTCTATGCTCAGCACTCACGCAATGCTCAGCAATCGCAATGGCAAGGCATGCGAGAGTTGTCACGACTTCGCACAGCAAGCATCAGATGTGAGCAGCATAACGGCGCATCTGGTTGGGTGTGATTATTTATGTGTGCTTGGTGTGCAGATTGTCAAGGACAACGAGGTGGGTGCCCTGATTGAGGGCCTCAATGGCAAGTACGTCATGCCTGGCCCAGGCGGTGACCCCATCCGCAACCCGGGCGTGCTACCCACCGGCAAGAATATCCACGCCCTGGACCCCCAGTCCATCCCCACTGTCGCTGCCATCAAGAGCGCCCAGATTGTGGTGGACCGCCTGATTGAGCGCCAGCGTGTAGACAACGGGGGCAAGTACCCAGAGACCATTGCCCTGGTGTTGTGGGGCACGGACAACATCAAGACGTACGGAGAGTCCCTGGCACAGGTGAGGAAAACCAAATGCAGTCACGCAGCTCACTGCGCATCAAGGGCAACTCTGGCGGCAGCAGGGCAGAAGCCCACGATCGCGGGGAAGCGCAGGGCAGCCAATGCAGAGCAATCACACGTGATGGATTGTTGTTGTGTGCGTGCCTGTGTGCACAGGTGATGATGATGGTTGGCATCCGTCCAGTGCCCGATGCCCTAGGCCGCGTGAACAAGCTCGAGGTCATCCCACTGGAGGAGCTGGGTCGCCCACGCATTGACGTGGTGGTCAACTGCTCAGGCGTGTTCCGCGACCTGTTCGTCAACCAGGTGACTGGAAATGCAGGTCTGCTTACACGTTTGACAAAAGCTCAGATTACGTGTACTAACGATACAAAGGGCCGTCCTATCATTCCCTGTGCATGCGCACGCCTGTTGCAAGGATCAGGAGACTGAACTTTGCTTCCCCTTGCCTTTGTCGCACAGATGCTCTTGTTGGACCGCGCTGTCAAGATGGCTGCTGAGCTGGACGAGCCAGACTCAATGAACTTTGTGCGCAAGCATGCCAAGGAACAGGCAGCTGAGCTGGGCTTGCAGTCAATTCGCGATGCAGCCACCCGCATCTTCTCCAATGCCTCTGGCTCCTACTCATCCAACGTCAACCTGGCGGTGGAGAACAGCAGCTGGAGTGACGAGAGCCAGCTGCAGGAGATGTACCTGAAGAGGAAGACATACGCCTTCAACTCTGACCGCCCAGGCGCAGGTGAGCATGCAGACTTGAGGCACAAATAGATGCTGAACCAGTTGTGCAGCAACAGCAAACGCAACAAGCAGGTTGATCAACTGCCAAGCTGGTATCACATTGTGACAGGCATGTTACTTCCTGTGTTTTGCAGGTGGCGAGATGCAGCGCGATGTGTTCGAGGCATCCATGAAGACTGTTGACATGACTTTCCAGAACCTGGACAGCAGTGAGATTTCTCTCACTGATGTGTCGCACTACTTCGACTCTGACCCCACCAAGCTTGTGGCTAGTCTGCGTACTGACGGCAAGACCCCTATGGCATACATCGCCGACACCACCACAGCCAACGCACAGGTGAGCCAGGTGGCCGATACTTGTGTGTAGAAGCAAGTTTTGAACTCTGCTACTGATATTTCCTGACTTTCTCCTGGGTCTGCCCTATGATCTGTCAGCAGCAGATTCACACGGCAAGGATGAAGCAGCAGTGCTTAACAACCCTTACTTGTCACACCATCGCTCGGCCCAACGTGATGCCTGTACTTCTGCCTGTCAGGTGCGCACCCTGGGCGAGACTGTGCGCCTGGATGCCCGCACCAAGCTGCTGAACCCCAAGTGGTATGAGGGCATGATGTCCAGCGGCTATGAGGGCGTGCGCGAGATCCAGAAGCGCCTCACAAACACAATGGGCTGGTCTGCGACATCTGGCATGGTGAGTGCACAATCCTTATTCACCAGCTCAGTAATTGGATGGTACACCTTCTGCACCCTTGGCTGTGACTGTATGTTACCTCCCTGCTTCTTAGCACGTGCTGGTATTTGTCAGTGCGAAGCTTGATTTTTCGCTTCCTGACTTACAGGTTGACAACTGGGTGTATGACGAGGCCAACAGCACCTTCATTGAGGACCCAGAGATGGCCAACCGCCTGATGACTGCCAACCCCAACTCCTTCCGCAAGCTGGTTGCCACCTTCTTGGAGGCCAACGGGAGAGGTGAGCAGCACAAACATGCTTGTCGAGCGTTCTGATTTTCAGATTTGCAAGACAGCAAAACCTCGGCAGTGAGAAATGTCAGGACTTTGCAGATAGGAAATGAGTGGACGGAAGGATCGACTCTGTCAGTACGTCATGTTGATGTGTAACTCATGGGTTGAACTCGTCTTTTCATTGCCATTGTTTTGCACCGCAGGCTACTGGGATGCTAAGCCAGAGCAGCTCGAGAGGCTGCGCCAGATGTACATGGACGTTGAGGACAAAATTGAGGGCGTGGACAACTAGACTTGATCGTGTGCGAACGTGCATCATCGAACACATTTACATGTGGCCCTTGTTGTGGTTGCTGAGACCGGCTGGGACTGGTTGTGTTAGGCAATTTTGTTCGCCAGGCTCTGGAGTGGCATGGCAGCAATCGAGAGAATCGCTGTTGGCTCCTGTTAACATTTTGTCTTGAAGGTGTTCTATGGCATGCTGCCTACAGCGACGCATGGCCATCAGCATCTGTAGCGTTAGCCAGATTCATGCGAAGCCTTGGCCACACGGACACATGGCTTTGCATGCATGCTGTTTAAGTAGGCAAGAAGAAACTGGTGCTGGGACAGGCAAATCTGTCTGTTTCATGTTCTTGCACGAGTGGGGTTATTCGCTGCGTTCTGCGCAGAGTGGAGTGTTGAGTGCTTCAAGCTGTTGTTTGAATGGTGTGGGAGGCACATATGCTTGATGTCGAGAGGAACTGCTGATCGTGACTCCAGAGCGACGGAGTGAGATACGAGAGCGTGTGTCGGGGGCGAGGGGCGGTTGCTACCACACTAAGGTGTGGCTGGTGCCAGCACAGTTTTGGCTGAAGCGTTTTCAAGCGTGGGGCTCATGTAGCCACCGCCAGTGAGTGTGTTTTGTTTATTGCTGGGTCTGCCAGCGTGAGCGGATTGGTTGTTTCTTGCAGGAGCTTCGAACATGTGTGTGCCCTGCATTGGCATCGTGTGCCCTGCTTGAGCAGAGGCTGTCTCATTATTTCTGTCAAAGAATTGGAAATACGATGGCGATTTTCGCCAGCCAGAGCCAATGAGTGCTGCAGCAGGATCGTCCCACTCGTGAGGTCCCTGATGTACAGGCGGTTTGGTGACAGCTCAACTTGAACCAGTGGACATAAACCCAGCTTGCCAGCCTAGCAACCACAATAATATATAACGAACCAGACCTACTCCATGACGATTTTATATGTACCCAACCCCTGCCCGTCACATTTGGCACCCAAGTAGGCAGGACCAAGGGGCGGCAGATGACACACACCTTTGTTGGTATTTGTATGATCCACACTGAGCAATGCCCAGCCTGTGCACTGTCAATGCAGCAAGACCAGCCGGTGTCTGAATCCCAGGACTTTGCACCGTCCTGGAATACCAAATTCGAAGCAGCACCGAACTGTGGTAAAAAATGTGTGTGTGTGTGTGTGTGTATATGTGTGTGTGTATATGTGTATGTGTATATATATATATATA
>QAXH01005269.1:104042-114463 GCA_004335635.1 Chloromonas sp. AAM2
TATATGTATATGTGTGTATATATATATATATATATATATATATATATATATATATATATATGTGTGTGTGTGTGTGTGTGCGCGTGTGCGCACGGAGACGTCCCACAGCTTGTTTCCAACTCTCTCTTCCTGGTCGCTCTGCCATGGAGGTGCATCCGGGGATGGCATCTTCTGCCCTAACCCTACTCTTCATCAACACATCCCAGTCTCACAAGACACTGAATCATTCCGCACACACGGCCGATGCCAAGGTACATATCATCAAATTGTCCCAGAACTGGCAAACTTTTGTTTTTTTTTACTGCGGCATAGTAAGTTATGCGGTTTGAATACACGGTGAGTGCAGTTGACTTCATTGGCAATGCCACGCAGTTCAAGTGAGCACCAACCACGTCCAGGCACCTACATAAATGCACGCAACCTTTGAAACACGCCTCATGACGTCATTACTGCGCGCTGACAGGCGTTGTAATTTGTCACACCGCACTTGTTGCGTATGCAGTGGATTCCTTCCAGCTGGGCAGGCGGTCATTGTAAAACCGCAACACCATCTCCCTCATCTTAACACCACCTGGTCATCACCAAACCATGCAGGCACGTAATTGTCCACACCTCGGATTATAACTCTTAAACAGGCACGGCAACCGCCGTGCTGGGGACCTGCCATTTTTGACAGTACAAAAACAGGACCAAGAATCGAAAGGCAGAGCAAGAAACAAAAGGGAAGAACACCTTGAACGTCACCAATCACCAGCTCAGCTCCGCCCAACAACAGCTCGCCAACTGGGAATCCCCATCTCAACTGTTTCAATAACACTGCAAACGGTCCAAACAACCAGCTTTACTCCGTATGCCATACTGGCATCTTCCACACCCATATGCATGGAGACTACTATCTAGCACCTGCATTGTCCAGGGTACAATTTCCGTCCTTAGCCTATAATCATCACAAGCTTGTGACATTACCAAAGCAATTACTGCCGTACAAACCATCCAAATCATAATGCTTTGCCAGTGCAGACCTTGCACGAGGACACCGACTAAGATACATGCAACAAGGAAATGACAGACTGGTCTTGATTCAGCGGGCATGCACTACACAAGAGAGTCGTGCGCTCATTGGCAGGACATATCATGGAAGATCTCTGGTAGGGGTTGACGATGGCCAGCATAGCTATCGCTGACTTGATGGCCAATGCATGTAGCATCTTGAAGACAGTCATCGGTTCAGCAGACAATTGGCATGCGTTTTGGGGCTGTAAGGCCAACCCTTGCCGTCTTGGCTAAGTCTGGGCCTGAACCGAACTCTCCAGCTCCCTATCGTTTTGTTTACTTGGTAGCAGGTCAAGGTTGAGTTCCTAAAGACTCTTCAATTTGACGGATACAGCTTGTTCTCCTGGCCTGCTGAACGCCTTGACGACTGTAGCTGGTGTGCCTTTGGCTGGCGTTGAGCCCAGTTAGACGTGCTCAGAGGCTCACGCAGTCTGCTTGAGGCGGTCCCAAAAGGAAAGATCGCAATGCCCCAACCAGGAAAGGTCAGAGACTGCCGCACCCACTGGACTCGAGCACCAAACCATGCGCTAGGATGCCCAGGCCACTGAAGTCAGTAAGTGCGCCCACAGCTCCACAGTGCCATGCTCAAGTCTGTAGGTGGTTTGCTGCCAGGCTAATACTGCTGCTCAGTACGCAGATCCAGCCCTGGGATAAGCGGCCGAATTTCTCAGGCGGCGGAATTTGCACTGCGTATTTGTTGGTTGTATTTGGCTCCTGCACAGAGAGAGTTGGCAGCCGAGCACTGCTGGCGACCAAACAAGGGTGACTGGAAGGCAAAAAGAAGCGTCATCAATGGGCAGATACAGCAGCGAATTACACTCAATGTAAACAGTGAGGAAGGCAACCTGAGCTTCCAGATCGCAGTGCCGGCTAACCCTGCTTCAGCCATTGCCATGGGTAGTGTATTGGTGTGCGCAGCTGTGGGCAGCCCCGCTGAATACTCAGTGGCCCTGCTGGTACCAGGCATACGTTCACGCACCGGCTTTCATGAGGAACTCGAATGCAGCCCTGCTTTCCTCTCCCCTGCACAACAGACCATATCAGACTGTGTGCACACACCTGTCATGTGCTGGCAGAACAAGAAGAGCAGCTCACATCAGCAACACAAGCCATAAGGGCAAGGAACCAGAAGGAACCAGACTACTGGTGTGTCATCAGCTGTACAAGTGTACTTGCAAATGAATGAACGATTACCACATCCAGAACATTTCTGTGTTTCCACCCTGTGTTGCCAATGTGCTTGGCTTCAAATTACGCCCAACCAGCTGGGATATCCTAGCCAACGAAGGTCTAGCGCGTGCTGGGTGTGCGTCCCTCACCTCTGCAGCGACAGGTACACCGGCGTCAGCCCGTGCATGTCCCGCTGGTTGACAAGCACTTCCTTCTGCTTGTCAGTCATATCAGCTGTCATGATGCGCAGCATGTGCGCGTGCCCTTCGCGCGCAGCCAGGTGAATGGCAGTCCTGCATGTGTGCAATCAAGTGCCAATGTGCCTGGGGATCAGCACTGAGCCTGGATAGGGACGTGATTTGAAGTTCACACATAGCTACCAGACACGCTATGCTGTCCGCCTGGCTGAAGTTTAATGCTTCACATCACCAATGTCGCTGCTTGACTTGCAATGCTTGACGCCTGGTTCCTGGCCACTCTGCCGGGAAACATTTTCATTCAGTCTCACTACGTTACGGTCGCTGTAGCTTCATAGCTACACAGGTGCCCTGAAATCTCACGCTATGCTGTGCTGAAGCCCTGCATTTCAGACCAAGAGCTCGCGTCAACACAACAGCCGTACCTGGCAGGCTCGTTTTTTTTGCCTACAGCAAGAGTTTCCCTCATATCACCGCTTACCTGCCATTGCATTCAGTGGCGGCCACATCTATGCCATAGTCCAAGACCGCCTCTGCGACTTCAAGATGGTTCAGCTCCGCCTACACAGGCCAGCCAGACAAAGTATTGTCAGCCATAGCGAAAGTAAGTAGCCAGTATTGGAGCTTGGAAAGGCACTCTTGCAAGGAGTCTAGTGCAAATGGCCTATCCAGGCAACTGCATGTCTTGAGGGTGCTGATATACCCATTGCAGCGCACGTGTGCTGCATGGATGGCCATTGATGCATTCACCAGCAACTGCAGGGCTTCGCTCACCGCCCAATGCAAGGCAGTGCGCTGGAACTTGTCTCGTTGATTGATGTCAAATTCAAGGCTTCGTTCCACTTGGCGCACAATGTAGCCAACCATGCCCCGCTCAGCAGCTTCAAAGATGTTCTTGGGCGGCCCCGTATTTGCATTGGCATCGTCGGTGATTTTGATCACTGTAACATGGTCAAACTCCTGCCTGTCAGTGCATGGCTTGGTGTAATTCTTCAACACCATGTTCGCCATCTGCGTCAAGTGAGATTTGTGGCGTGTATCCTAGCAGAAGACGACCAGACGGACATGCAAGGATGCATACGGCGCATGCACGGCAAACCGGGATTGAATCGCCATCACGTGTATACCAAATGCAGTCCCAATCATCGGAAACAACTCACGATTAAACACGTTGTTGTTCTCGTCTGGCCGAACCCTGCCAGGTTCAGCGTTGTCGCCTGCCTTGAAGCTGACCCCTGCCTTCACAGCGGCCATGGCAGGCAACGGGCTCAGAGCTCGACTGTCGACAGCGCTCGCGCAGCTTTAGTTGATGTGTATGCAGGGCATGAACCTGGTCAATTTACGCAAGCGTCTGCTATCTGGCTCACTGATTTAACTCATATCGCTCTGTACCACGAGCCTGTGAACAAGGCACTTGCTACGAAACGTGGGACATCAAGTACGACACGTTTCGAGAGCATGCATGAGTCTCCTTGGTTGTTGCAACGTTGCCTCCTCACAGCATGTTTACGTGGCAGGAGACCTGTGGGTTCAGCTTGACCTATGCTTGACTGCTGCTGGCACACTGGTTTAGCTCCATTTCAACCCTAGATGTCAGAGTTGTGGATGCTGCTTCAGCAGTGCGCAACCAGGAATCTTTCGAACTCCTGATCATTGGCTCTCGCATCGAGCTTGCTTGCTGTTGCGCCTGCTGGTCACCCTTCACCAGTCTGCATGAGGTTTGGTTCTACCTGCCGCAATTCCGTCAGCATGGATAACAGCGCTTGCTGAGTGACAGTGGTGGCACAGGGGCTGTGCCAATCCATGCGCTCAAGAGGCCGAGGGCCAAAGCAGGCACTGGAGGCATTGTCTAACTCTTGCACTAGCCACTGAGTAGCCCAGCATCGGGTCCAGGTGACCACGAAGCTCGCATTCCATCCGTGCTCTATCAGAAAGCATTTCAAATTATGTTCACTGACCCGGCACGGTTGCAGCATGCTAAGGACGCCTTGTTGCACACCCACAAAACTGATCCAAGCTGTGTTACATTAACAACAAACAGCTTCACCAGCAGCAGCACAAGCACCACATCAAAACGCCAGCAACCTGTGCGTGCACCACAGGCGCTTACTGGGGTGCAGCTGGGCCGCCACGGCCAAAGCCGCTGCGGCCCTCGCCACCAAAGCGTGGCTGGTAGGCGCCGGGCGCACCAGCCTTGTCCTCGCCACCACCGCCACCGCGGCCAAAGCCACCCTCCCTGCGGTAACCCTCGCGGCCACCAAAGCCTCCCTCGCCACCCTCGCCACCGAAGCGGCGTGGGCCACGGTCTGGGCGTGCTGGGCCACGCTCCAGAGCCCTGCATGACGGCAACGACACATGAACGATATCAGTTCTGGCGCATTCACCGCAAACAACACACGGCTGCACCACCAGAGCTGCTGCCAATGCTGCTGCTCCTTCTCCATGTTGCCCGTTAAGTATGGTTAGCTACTTATTCCATCAAACTCATCGTAAACGACTCTATCTACACTGCTATCCTGTGGCTACACCCCGAGAGAAACTGCTGCTGCTCCTCCATGAGGACAGCTATCAGATAGCAACAAAGCTGCTGGCACGTACTTGGTTGACTTCTTCAGGGTGGCTGGCACCACGTCTGATGGCAGACCCAGGTACTCGCGCAGGTAGTCAATTCCCTTGTCAGTCAGGAACCTACATGAAAGCACAGCGCCAAGTACTGTCAGCTGCTTGCATGCACCCATGCCCAACCCCAGCACATTGCATGCAGCCTCCGAAGCTGAGCATGCAACTTAACGGCAAAATGCTGTTGCAGCATGCGCACCAGTAGTAGTGCCTCCAAGCGAAGCGCTCGGTCACCAGCTCCAGTGAAGTGAAAGACTGCATCAGCTTGATGACCTGCAGGTTCGGGATGTCCAGCTCATCGGAGTGCTTGGGCTTGTTGAAGTCCTTCTCCGCCTGAAGCACACCCTCTGCACAATCAAAATCAAGCGCAAGGCTCGACGGCCCAGCAGTACAAACCGCCGAACCCGGCACAAAGAGGTCTGACACTGCACAGATGCACTGCACAGAGCCGCTGCTTAAACGATTGAGGTCCCCTGGCTGTGCGCTAGTTGTCAGCAGTGCCATGCTCGCACCCTGGAAGAGGTACTTGTAGACCGTCCTGCGGTTCTTCTTTGGGATAAGCATCTTTGTAAGAGTCCTTTCGCGTCGGCTCAAAGGCCAACTCGACTCCCACTGCAGTCACCATGGGAACGGAGTGCAAACGTGAATAAGATCAGGTTCAAGCGACCAGCCGCAGGTAACTCTGCAGCGAATGGCGTGTATGCAGCGTACCTTGTTTGATTGGGCACGTAGCCAAAGAGACCGAACATGGCCCGAGGTCCCAGGCTTAAGCTTCGGCCTTTGCTCGGTAACGGGCGACGGAAAATCGGTTGGGCCCTTTGTTGCCTACCTGCAAGCACCTCAATTGAAGCGTACATCAGGCGCATGTAATACGGAATTGTGTCATGGCACCTTGCTTGCCTGTAGACTGCATAAGGTGTTTTATCTGCAGACTTGGCAGAACTCGTTGACTTGGCACAGATGTGAAGAAGCACGACCATCGGCAGCATGGCTGCAATCAGGAACCTTTTTGGAAGCCTATATCAGAGCTTGCAATACGACAATGTGACATGGCAACTCAGTGTCCTTCAAAGCTTTGCCTAGACTGGGAGGCAGCATGGAACGGCTTTCGTGGCAGGATGCCTTGACATTGCTGATGCATGGCACTTCTCTGATTCTGAGGTGTCCCGCGCCGCCTTCACCTGCTTGGTTGCTGTGTGTACTAGAGACACCTTGTGCTTGAAGCAGGCTCTTCTTTTCAATCTTGTACGTGAGGTTGGCCAGCGACTGACTGGGAGTTCTGTCCCCTGCCCTGGAAGCCCCCTGCCCATGATGAGATTTGCAACATGAATAGCGGACAATCCAAAAACAATGTTTGCCAGTTCTGGGACAATTTGACGGGTTCATGTGTTGACTATTCGTGTGCCCTGATGTATTGAGCCCTGATGGGAACGTCTCTTGCTGCGTGTGCGTGCGTGTGTACAAAGAGTCTGTGTGTTGGTCCACAACCAAATGAACAGGGCGTGTTGGTACACGGCCAACTTGCTCCCCACAACGGGCACTTACAACACCGGTTCCAGTGGTACGCCCAGGAATTGTCCCAGAACTGGCAAACATTTTTTTTTCACGTGTGTGTTGTGTGCATTGTTCTACACCCCGCTCCTTTCTGGGCCCGGTGTTCGCAAGGCATGGCAACCTGGCACCTTGCTGGGCAGGTGCCGAGGTGTGGAAATATGGGCAAGCAAGGGGCAAGCCACAACCAACCAAAGTCCGGTGGTGGGCGCGGTGAACTGTGTGCGGTGTGAACTGTGGGCGCTACAGCCAGTCAGTGCATTAATGGCTGGAGTTGCTGAGCCTGGACACATGCATTTTTCTTCGCATTAGGTACAGCCGGCAGGCTTGCTCTCACCTAGCTTCACAAATGCAGCGTTACAAATGCTATTGTGGTCTGTGCGAGCAAACAGACATTGGGGGTCAGTGTCTGTTCACGTCCAGGCTTATCTGCCAGGCACACAATCACTACATCTAGACGCACATACTTGAGCAATACATCAGTGATCTGGGGACCTTCAGGCATCCATGTCATTACCCCAAACAACCGAACGCGTGGTACCATGGCCCCCATGCACCAAACAACCAGTCTGGCATATGTATAACCATGCGTGCGTGCCACGTCACAGCTACCATTCAGGCGTCGGCCCAATGGTTTATTGTGGAGGCATTGCTTACAAATTACACTGCAATTTCATTCACATGTTACAACTACCCAGTCTGGTTGAAGCAAATCCACGCAATGCAAATCCAAACAGATTCTTCAAGAGTTAACAGCAGTCACGGCAGGTGAAAGAACAAGTTGCAAGTTGTCAAGGGTGGAATGTCGCCCAACTTGTCTCATTTTCATGCATTTATTACCTGAATTCCGCTATTATATGCGCAGCCCACCCTCTTCTTTACGCGCACCCAATTGATTTGACAATCCAGCGCCACCTTGCTGGGATTCTGTTACGCACAGGGAACCCTGACCAAGTGCCAAATGTAATCAGTGCCTCCAGCATGTCCTGTATCAAATGATCGTTGAAGAGTCAGTGTACCGAGCAGCAGGTGCATTCTGAGGCCATGATACGAGAACACACCTGCTTGGTACTCGCTTTCTCCACCAGTGATGATGCAAAAGGCAAGCCTTGGGCAGCCAACATGGCAAACATCCATTACTTGCAGACAATCCCTACTACCACGAGTTGAAACCCTCAACCTGAACAAACGGATCCCGTGACAAACTCGCATGACAAACGGCCAACTCCTGCTTGCAAATAGTTCTGGCGCTCAAGGCTTCCCCAGTTTGGCATGCTTTTGCATGTCCCCGTGCGGACTTGTCACAAGCTGTAGCGCATGCAGAACGAGTTGCCCGTCAAGCCCTTGTGGCCTGTTCATCTCATGCAACATACCTTATGAAGGACCCCGCGATCAGATGGGACAAGTCTCTGA
Source organism: Chloromonas sp. AAM2 (assembly GCA_004335635.1). NCBI lineage: Eukaryota > Viridiplantae > Chlorophyta > Chlorophyceae > Chlamydomonadales > Chlamydomonadaceae > Chloromonas > Chloromonas sp. AAM2. The sequence goes on from QAXH01005269.1 coordinate 112,046, forward strand.
CCATGAAAGCATAAGCAAGGATCCTTTCAACTTGGATTCTGAGCATGGGAGCATGCATCAAATCCTCAAACCGTGATAATGGTTAGGGGCTCATCGGGAGAGAACGTGATGAGTAACAAGAAGCGCAAGAGCGGTAAGCTGCTGCAGCAGCCATGGGTGTGCTTGCCAGCACTCGAGAGCATAATATGGCCGAATGCCACCCTGTGGTGGATAGGCCTACTTGATTCCAATAGATTGCATGTGTTTCATTCAACTGACCAAGTGATTCATTAGGGCCATGATGTCCAGGAGGCCGATCTGTAAGCATTCAGGACGACTATCGAATAGTAGACTTTAGTAGGACAGGGTTTCGGCGTTCTCTCCCTCCTCCTCTTCCTCTGTCACCGTCGAGTCAGCTCTTGATTTCCTCCCATGCTTGGCTTCATACTCGGCGTTTGCCTTGGCCTGTGCGGTTGGAACGCACACAAGGCAAGGGCACCAGCTTGGCGTGATGGGTGAGGACTAGAAGCACAGGGAGTGTGGAGTAGTCTGACCTTGAAAAGTTTGGACAGTTACTACTTTGCGTTATCCATACAGGTCACGGGACTGTCTACCAAGAAGGATGCAACTCTAGAGCGCACGGCAGGCGCACTTTTGACTCGACTCTACTCCCACATGGGTACGTGTGCTGCATGCAGCACGTCAGCGCCTGTACAAGTGCACACTCATCCCTACGAATACACGCACATGTGTAGCACTGACGTTGAGTCACTTTGGGTACGAGTACATGCACATGTGAAGCTTGCACTGGAATGTAGGGACTTTGGGTACAGGGCAGAATGCGGTGCTGGGTACTAGTTTGCACAGCGCATCAGACAACCACGCACTTGTAATTGTTCTAGCTCGGCCTCCCTAGTCGCCTCAAGCTCCTTGTACGCCTGGCCAATGGTAACAGCCACCTCTTCTACTGGCAAAGAAGCATCAATCATGATGGCGCGACCCTGCAGAGCATGATAGACAGTGCCCACACGCTGCCTTGTGTACTGGCTTACGTACCATGCCTTGTTACATGCACCCTGAGCTAGTGTGGGCGCTCCAGAGCCTCTCAATATGCTTGCAGTCTCTTGACAACACAAACATCATTGGACTCCTAACATTGCGTCACACCACACGGTTTTGCTGACACTCTGTCATGATGTAGATAACAGGCCATTGCCGTCGCGCACCTGGGTTGAGAAGAGCTGCCTGACAGGCAGCGTCTGGTCGATGAACACCTGCCACTGCTGCTGTATGCTGGCAGCGTTGTCATCGGACCGTCCTCGACCGGCCATGCGTGCCACGGCCACCTGGGCAGAAGGAAACCAGTGCACTGGGTTGAGCCAGGTGTACCCCACGCGTTTGGCCTGTTGCTTGCCTGACATTATCTTGCCCTGGCAAGACATACTATTAAGAAGGTGTTGGGCTTCAGCCTAGCAACTGGTGCCTAAAGCTCAGGCCATAAACAGTGCATGACTGGCTTCTGAGGTCATGCCAGGCAAGCGCACCCTACCTGAGAGGGGACATCCAAGAAGATGACGGCGTGTGCCGGACTAATTGTCCGCTCAAACAGGGTGACCTGGTCCAATGCACGAGGGAAGCCGTCTATGAGCATGACGGGCGAGTTGGAAGACAGCATGGCCTTCTTGAGGAGAGTCAGGGTCACTTGCAGCGGGACCAGGGAGCCCTGCTGCATGAGGTCGTTGACCCACTTGCCTGCAGATGGAGAAATGCATGCGTATGAGGAGGCCTGACAAGGAACTGAACAGGCCTGGTCGTGCAGGCAATCCCAAACTAATAGCCAGCTGCTCAGCCTAGATGCTGACACAGTGGAACTAAACCATTCAGGTGGGCTAGAGGCAGGTGGTGTGACGCCATTTGTCAGAGTGTGGTGTGGCGTGTTTGTTAGAATCTGGCGTCACCTCATGCACCCATGTGTAGAGTTGTGCCAAAGCGTATAATTCCAACTTTTATACCGTATATACGTATATTTGCGTATACCGTATACCGTATGCGTATATTTGCCCCCCATTTTGCGGTTTCTACCCCTTACGCAGGTCCAATGGGCCTGAGACCTTGCCAACATGTCACAATAGGCATTGTAAGACTATGTGCAAACGCCGGAGTCATTTCAATCTGTTCTTACACCCTTGCCAGCACGAAATGTGCTTACCGTTTCCGGTTTCTAACCACCTCACACTAAAACCTCTTCAGACACATTCAACCGTCCTCAAAATTGAAAAACGAGTATGGGGCACCGATCTAAACATTAAAAGGGGCCCGTTGCCACAGTTCTAGATGCAATGGAGTTGATATCATCATGTTCTCATCACACTTCCAGGTCAGTGGGTTGACGCGGTGTGCCGACCACTCCTTGCCATGCCAAAGCATGTCACACAGATG
>QAXH01005269.1:115846-131936 GCA_004335635.1 Chloromonas sp. AAM2
AAAAAACCTACACAATTCATGTGGTCGGTGATCCATGCAACAAAACCTACACAATTCATGTGGTCGGTGATCCATGCAATAAAGCTACACAACTGTGGTCGGTGCTCTGTATTCATAACAGCCACAGAACTTAAGTTGGTAAGTGTTCTCACCGGTGGCCCCAGCACAAATATGATGGTGACGTCTTCTGGCAGCTGCCGCCCATCCATCTCCCATGGGTAGCGGCTTTCCATGCGGTTCTTGCTCACAGCACGAACAACCATGTCGTTATCGTCCACTTGCTTGCCCTGCACATGCACGTGCTGGTGCTGGCTACTCTGCTGGTGCTATGGTTGTGCACAACGAATTGAGGAAGCAGAAGCTGATCGCGTCGTGTTGTTCTTGTTACCACCTGGCATGCTGCTGCTGGACAGACGTGTAGGATAAATGTACATGATGACTCACAGCACTAGATTGCATTGTATGGGAAGCAAAGTGGTGCAACTACGAGGGGCCACCGATACGTGCATGTACAAGACTAAGTTATAGTAAGGGTCCTGCACCGTTGTATCAGCGTCTACCGCCTGCCATGCTTGACCCCGCACCTTGCTGTACTTCTCATCAGAATCATCCAGCCCAAAGTCTGCGTGCTGGGATGATGCACCACACCCCATGGCTGTGTCCCGCCTGGCCAGGCACTACCTGGCTGAAGAAGCAAGCACTGGTGCTCTTCACATAAACCAAAATGTCAAGCGCTCGCCTGCATGAAAGCAAACACGGGTTGTCAAGCCTCGCATGTCGTGTAAAACATCCGACCTAGGCACAAAACTAGGGCGGCACATGTGTGTGTATGTGCCAACATGACATCAGCTCAATGTAGTCAAGGTGTTGGTGGAGCACGCAAGTTGACGAGAGCTGGGCAGCCTCGGTCTCCCAGGTTTCCCGTCTGCCGCCGTACGACTTCCTGTCACATGAAGAAGCCATACATCTACTTTGCAAGACGAATTGAACGTCATGCAATAATCTTACCGCAGTGCGGAGCGGATGGTGTACCTAGCGCCCAAAGGCGAAACGCCAAATCCGATCAGCTTCCTCGGAATTGACCACTGCGCCTTTCAGAGTCAAAGGTCTTTGGCGCAATGTGTCAGGCCGAGTCACACAAAAATCTGCAAGAACCAACTTTTGAGTGTTGTACGGAGCTGCAGTGATCTTTGGGCGTTGTCCCACAATAAGCTTGAGTGCATACGTCGCTGTTGGCGTTGGTTGGTTGGAAACTTCATTTGGGTGGTTCGTTTTCCAAACACCAGGCACCTGTTGCCACACTGGTTCCAGTTTCTTGTGAAATGTCCCAGAACTGGCAAACATCTTTTCTGTTGCTAAACTGAGCCATTGAGGAGCGTATCTCATTGCGGTAGATGGGTAAAGTATCGGCTGTCTCATAATCGCGGCTTCAAAGTTGAGCAGGCGATGATGAAATGACAGAATGACAGAGACTTTGTAAAGAGGTTTGGACTGGCCTGGGAAAAAGAAATTCTGTGGCTGTACAATTTCTAGTGGGGTGTGACTGAAATGTTGATGATGTGTGGTGACCCAGTCATGACTAGTGTTGTGTGGGACTGTGGTGAGGTGCAATATGTTGGTAGACGATAGTGGTAACGAGTTAGGGCTTAATAAGAGACACACTTGCTGTGTGAACCAATCGAGTCAACGCACACTGCTTACATGGTGGGTGCACTCAACGAAACTCAAAATAACTCAAACCGGCTGTCCTGCCAACAGCAATGCCATAGCACTTAACACCCTCGAAGTGCTCACACTGTGTAGAGAGGAGCGGGTCAGTCTCCTGATGATGCGCTGCCAATACTGGGACAGAGTGAGGCCACACATGTTGTTGTCCATTCCACAGACTGCTGACTTGCCACGACCGTCACCTGAACTCAGGCTCAAACATGGAAATATATCCTTAACTAATCAAGAGTTGTCAACTGAACACTGGTTACATCCCACATGTCCAGTTACTTGCTTTGCATTCTGGAAATTCACCACTGTAAGCGATTCCCTGACTAGCCTCTCCTACGCTTTCCAATTAGAAGATGGGGTTGCACACCATAAGCACGTCCACACAAAGGATGCAAACTGTTGCCAAATCGAACCGTTTCCTACACAGTGGTTTAAGGGGCATCCTACCGAGACAGCATGTGGCGGTCACGCCACGGGAAACTTGCCTGGCATCCCGTGAGCAGCTGCAAGGGCTCGTCGAAGAGAACATGTATTTGCTGGTCAAGCCGACTCCCTTTTCTGTAATCAACTGTATATGTCAAACTCTAGGGCCTGATTACCTTGGATTTTGAACCATGGTCGAGCTTGCCACCCTGATGTCAGCAAGTTCAAATTCTGGCGAAGTATCCCGGCGGCGCTCAACGCCGGCGACTTTCGCGGCCAAGGGTAGAACAAGTCTAGGTCATTAGTTAGCGCAAGGCGATTTTTGTGATCAGCTAGATCTCTGGGCGCGTGCAGCCTGCATGTCGTGCTTGAGCTTCCATGCATCCATTCTTCTCCATACGGCGTTATAGCATCAAATGCGCGCCCACGCACAAAGCAGGTGTGTTCTTGGACGTCACCATTGCTCGCCATGCGACCCGGAATGTGCGCCGGCGCCATTGACGGTCTTGACGGCAGACAGCTCGTTTGCTTCCATCTGTCACGAAGTCGTCGAGCCCATGATGCCCAAGTTCTACTTGTCATTTCTTCTCCTCTGCCTGGGCCTGCGATTGGGCCAAGGCACCCTTCATGGAAGAAGTAAGAAGAAGCCCGCTGTTGAAAAGTCTCTTGCATTCTCAACATCCGTTACCATTGACTTTGCAATCCCGCTGCTGCAAAGTCTCAGTTGCTGACATGGCGTTCTGAACAGCCATTTCACGTTGCAAGGCCAATACCCATGTGTGCCCACAGAGACATTGGATGCCTCTCCCTACCTGTCCACTCCTGCCGCAACCCGCCCATGGCACGAAAGGCTACGGCGCAGATTTGAGAACAACCCTGTCGTCCAAGGCTTCCGGGATGCTGCAGCAGATCCCAACCCATACCCCACCAGCACATTAGCACGCAGCCAGCAAGCAGCCATGGCCAGAGGCTCCGATGCAGCCGCTACCCCATCCCCTGCTACCAAAGCTGCGGAAGCCTCCTCGGGGCCCTACATGCAGTGGCTAAGTGCTAGCCTCCAAGCAAGCCTGGCAGCACTTGAGACGCCTCAGGGTAACAGCCTCGTGGAACCCTTTCCTGGCTCGGACCAGGATCCCAATGTTCCCCCCGTCCAGACACCAGACACCACGCCACCGCTTGTGCCTGCATCTGCCAATGATACGAATCCAGTACAGGTGAGTGCGATTGTTTAGCACACTCCTGCTTGTGGAAGTGCTCGGTAACGGTAGGCTATACTTGCCGTAAGCACCACTTTGGTCGGGCACCCCATCTACAACTTGTCACTGAACATTATCATTCGCTTCAAAACTATCCGTTTGTTTCACCCATTGCCACGTTTCATCCCTCAACGTTTGCTTGCATCACAGACTGTCGTACACTGTGACAAAACTTGTCCATACTATATCTAGTGGGCTCTCACGCCGTGCCACAGGTTGCAACCTTGACAGAGTTACCCACACTCCTGACCCAGCCAGGCATCACCCGGCCAGTTGGTGCCGTCAATAACCCCATGCAGCAGCAACAGCAGCAGGTGGGCCAAGCTGACCCCACAGACGGCCAGGACGTTTTGGACGGTGGGGGACCGCTGCCAATTCTCAACCCCGGAGGGCTGTTCCGTTCTTCGGACAACTCACAGCCAATGGCTGACTCATCCAACAGTGATGCTACCCAGCCACCCACAGTGCCGCCCAAAGTGGCCCGAAGGCGTCGGCCTTTTCCAGTAGATAACATCACACCTGGGACAGACTCTGGGGATGTCATGGTGACGGATGAAATGTTGCCGAAGGATGCAGCCACGCTCAGGATTTCAGGTAGGTCTCGACCAGCCCCGGCAACAGCTTGCCGGACTGCGTATTGGACTCGGGCTCGTTTATGTACCCCTGCATTCTCGTTCTAAGTTCGCTTTGTCGTTTGATGCTGCCAATAGTTACATGTACACACACGCCGCAACAAAAGATGTTTGCCAGTTCTGGGACAATCCTGGGCAGCAGCAGTAATGTGTGAACTTACTAGGTGAAATGCGGGAAATGGGCCGGATAGCATGGATGCATTAGCACTGGTGGAAGTTTAGTGGGTGGATATAGTGAGGAGGCTGTGCAGTGCCTGGATATACCGGGAGCGCGTGACTGTGCCTGGATACTACGACTGGCAGGTGTCGCGATGCGCCTGTCGCGCGATGCGATTGTCGCGTGTGTTCCGGCATGCTCACCTTGATCTGCGTAACGCTTTTTGTTGGAAGCTGAGTCAGCAAGCTGCCAATGGGCGCGCAGGGGGACACGGGATTTGCGCCTGTGCATCTCCAGGATGTCACCCAGGCTCATGAGTTCTTGCTTGTACTGTCTCGACCAGCAAGGACTGATGTACTTGGCGTAAAAGCTGAGGGTGGTACCACCACCTGCTTGTAATGTCTTGTCTTACAAATTCCTGTCTTATGATACGGTGCCCAAGTGCAGGGAATTTGGGTGGCTCACAAGATGACAGTGAGGTCACCATACATGAAACACACGCCCTGACCTGCATTACAAGTATGGCACCACCACCACTGGTTCCTGGCGATATTCCCAGATATTGTCCCAGAACTGGCAAACTTCTTGTTTTTAGTAGGGACAGCATGACAGCCAGCATTTCGTTCATGACGTACCATACTACGTGCTCAGCTGCTGGCCTGCACCTGCATGCTTGCAGATGTTGGTGAGGGCGATGCCTCCAGCACTTCCAGACTGGTGACGTACCATCCCCCTCCCGCGCCCCCCTCTCCCCCTTGGAGGCCACCACAACCACCCTCTCCCAGCAGCACACAAGCACCACAAACCGAGCAAAGGACTAAAGGGCCTCTGACATGATCAAGCACCACTTGCGGCTGCATTGTTGGTCCAACCTATGTTTAGTGTGTTTAACGCAAACTACCTGCTGCGCAGCAGGTCAGGTGTTGCAGATGATCAACACAGTTCACAATGATGCTCGTGCGGTCATTGACCCTATAAGTTTGCATGATCCGGGTGCTGCAGGTCCTCAGAGCTTCATCAGTGATTGAGCCGATGTTTGGGGATGGGGACTGAACAGTGATCAGTAAAAAACACCACCTGGTGACCTACCGCTATCGTACTTTGCTATACTGAGAAGGCGGGCTCAGTTGAGCACGTGTCTTGTGCTGCTCTTATGCACTGTGACACCGTTTGGCTGTTACAATATTGCTTATGCCTTTGCCTGTCATGGTTACTGACGGCCAGCAGCATTGTTGACAGCTTGCCTGAGAAAACAACTCACTGTACCGATGCTGGGTACTGACACTGAGTACCTCAGTCAAGTACCTCAGCCAAGCCCTGCCTACACAAAACTGCGCCACGTAGGCACGCATGGGAACATGCATCTCTGCGTCTAGGGCTCATGCTGCCTTCACTCCTGCGTCATGCAATATTGTGAAGCTTGGAAGTAGCTTGAAAGTGGCATGCAGACTGTTCTAGCCTGATACCTGCCTGGCATGCAAGTGGCCCAGTGGGCTGCAGTGGTACCAAGCCATCTGTGCACTGGTGTACGACCAGGCGTCAGCCGCTGTAACTATATGCACAGCATGAAATGAGCATGACGATGCACAGTGATCGTGCTTGTGTGTCTGTGTATGCAAACCTGAAGCAGGTGGCAATCGTGCAGTAAGCAGGTCACGTACTGTCTCCAAATCGCAAAGTCAGGTTGTTTGGTACCCAGGTCAGGCTGTACTCCAAAAAAAAGCCACCTCTGAACGAAAAGCAATTTCAGAGTAATCAAGCCGAGCACTGACTCTTTCTGTGTGAGAGCAACATCTGGGCCTCTTGTGCAACCCTGCTGCAATTAAATCATGACCCAGTAAGACCACTGCCCAGTGTTTCACGTCGCAGCTCCACATGGGGATCAAGGTTGCATCTGCTCAACCTTGATCACAACTTTGTTTGGCCAGTGGTGCCGTCCTCCGACCCCGATTCAGAAGAGTCTCACTTTGAACTGCCTGCTCCTGCTGCTGCTTCTTCATCTGTCTCATCACCTTTCTCGTCCACTGGCGCACGGGCTGCCTTCGCACGTGCCTCTGCTTCGGCCTTCACGGCCGCTCGGCCCTTATCCGAGGCAGCACGCAACACTCCAACGACCGCAGAGTATTCTAACACAGCGGTTGCGCGGCCGCTGCTCTGTAGGGGTGCAATTTGAGCTGCAAAACGCGCATAGGATTGAAATGGCCACAATGAGCAACACGGGCTATGGTGGGACCAAGAGTGCAAAACAAGGAATGTGAAAGCCGAGCTGATGCAGTACATGAGGCTGTCCGCTAGTCCTGACTGTCGAGTTGGGGACAGGCAGACTCAGCTTGTCTGCCCAAGGAAGGCCGGCGTGCTACCACCCTGTGTGGTTGCCGCAACCCCCACCAACCAGACCCCACCAACATTGTGTCATTGCCTTGAACCTTGCACACAAGCCACAAAACTGGCCCAAACAGGATGAAACGACTCAAAACCGATCCTAAGAACTGCATCTTGTGCTTCATCAGCTCTCTGGCAGCAGCAGCCAAAGTCAGGAGTGGTTGGTTTGACAGTATTGTGTTTTACCACATGTATTGAGAGTAATGAATGAGGCAAAGTCTCACCTCCACCGAACACGCCACTGATGGGAGTAGGGACGTATGAGTGTGCTGTGCTCGACTCGTAGTTAGGTTGATCATAGCAGTCCATGCCTCGGTCCACATCTGCAGGAAGGCAAGCAGGCATACTTGCTGACACTAAATCCAGTACAATAGGTAGTCCGTAGCCCATTCACAGCAATGCTGCCTGCTACGTTGGCCATGGCCCGCTGTGCTGCCATCATCTACTCCCGGTCTGGGCAGCTGTGCCTGCCTCACTGGCGCCGACCCCAAGCCCTCTTTCCACTCATGCACATGAGGGACCAACAGCAGATGCCAGAACAATTCAAGCATAGAGCTAAATCTGTGCCCGGCACAACAGTCTGTGCCAGATGCACAACCCTGATGTTCAGTATTGCCAATTTGCCAACCACCTCCAACATTGCCCCCTTCGGCTTTCCTGGTAGCCTGCGCTCCAGCCAGCCATCACCATCTCTCTCTAATCGCAGTGATTTGCCCTGCCTGCCTTGCCGCACCTGTCAGCAGCAGTGCTCCAAATGTGGGCGGCAGTGCCCTGCCCTCCAGCATGGACGCCAGGTCCCTCCGCTTGTAGTCCAGCAGCCGATCCCTGAGGTCCTCCCTCACGCCCCTGGGGTCGCGCACCAGCAGTTGGATGCGGTTGCCGCGCCTCAGGTCCACGCCACCGCCCACCACGGGCGGGTCGCCAACCACAAGCACACCATACCTGGCAGTGAAAAGGGGGAAAAGTCAGGTTGCAGTTGGTTGGATTGCCAGAGAGTACTTGCTGACTGCTGTTTCAAACTGCATCATCTCTTGCAATATGCTATATGTGGAGTAGTATAACGAAGCACGGGAGCGGCTTGCCCCAGTGTGTTTGTGTGCAGCCAGCCAGCAGTACTTTAATCGCATGACCTCTCTATGTGAGTTTGTGAATTCGACCGCGTTCACACGACTCACTCTTCCATGATTTCCTCGAGAGGTAGCAGCTCCCAGTCCTCGGGCCCGAGCTCCGACGCAGGTTTGCTGTTGTCGGCAGCAACCGCAACCACAGCTGTGTCTAAGAGCTCATCCCTGCATGCGTGAGAGACGCACACCATACAACATCGGCCAACAATAGGCTGCAGAAAGTGCGCGAGCTGCTTTTGCTGAGTGGCCCAATCTTGCTGCCTGCAATAAGAACTGAACAAAACGTCCTTTGTTAGGGTATCAAAACCGCTTCACCTCTTGTATAAGGCACGGGGGCCTCCCTCAACTCTCTAACTGTGTGACAAGTCTCATGGCCAACTATCAACTGTCATCAGCTTAGTCTGTGCAATTCCAGGTGCAGCGCGGACCTTACTGCATCACTGCACACATGACCATGGCGCGTGACTCACCAGCCGTCCAGCGCCTCCATGGTGTCGCTGAGGTTCTCCGTGAGCCCGTCCAGCATGTCCACCACAGCCGCTAGCGCCTGCACCTCGGGCCCGCTCAGGTCGTCGTCATCATCGCTGTCGTCATCGCTGTCCAACTCACGGCTCACTACGCGTCCACGGGAGGGGGAACTGCGCAGGAGCGGTGGGGTCAAGGGGGTTGGGGCACGTGAGATGGTAACCGGCAGAGTTGGAATGACTGAGATGCAATCGGTTTCTCACCAGGTTCCTAGCGTAATTTACAGGTCGGTTTCTCACCAGTTTGGTCTTTTTCTCCTGGGTTCCAGACAGGATTTACGATGGTTAGAAAGACACCTTTGACGAGCTTTACGATGGCAAAACGGCGGCCTTTGAGAGTTTGCCTGGCACCTATTCATGCCCAGTCTGCGAAGCCAACAGGAAAAGATTGGTGCACGTGATGATGGATGTGGACGCATAATGAGTACTATGAGTGGAGTGCATTTACTGGCTGTGGCAGCATGTCCACGCCATAAGGCTGTGTACAAGGTGCCAGGCTAGGACATCGTACCGACCTGCTCGCGCTCTGTTGCCTGCCGTTCTGTCCCGCTTCGCCCGCCAGTTCCTCCGGCACCAGGGTCACGATGTTGTTGTTGCCCGCAGTGGACTCAATGCGCCAGATACGGGAGCTGGGCGCTCGGTAGCCCTGCAATGGATATGATCTGCAACTAACTGTGGCAACTGACGATACAGTGCTAGAGAATGTATTTTGAAGATGAGGTGCGGCATGGGCGGTGGAGTACTGGCAGGATAAGGCCTAGCTAAGTTGATGGGATGACAACCGTAGGGCATGACACACTGCGGTGTGCTCATACAGGCCGTGGCCGCATCCAATTGCCTACATCCATGTCACGAACTCTTACTGCTGAACCTAAGAAGAAAAGCGGCATGCACACTCTACAAGCACCCTCCAGCCAGTATCAGCTTCGCGTCTGCCTGTGCCTCTGGCCCGGCTCACCCCTCGCATCACTGCAATCCACGGGTGCAGCCTAGTGGACCAACACCGGCCACGGCCCATGCGTATCCCTGCCTCCAAGTTCTGACCAGCATCGGGCTGAAGGCCAATCGTGGCAACACCAACACCATGTGATGATCCATTCACCTGTTTTTATATACTGGACAGCCTTGAGCTGAGGGCCCAATATGACGACACCAACAACAATAACAACAACAAGAAAATCATCCCTGCCTCACCATAGATGTGATAACGTCCAACTGCACCTCTCCCTGTATTGCAAGCACAATGGCCCCGTACAGGTACATGCCATTGCTGGGCACGTCATGCGCTGCCGCCGCTAGCTTTGCCGCGCCACTGCTGCTGCCAGCCCTGCTGCCAAGGCGCAGACTGCTGAGCGGCGCTTGCTGAACCGTTTCACTGCCAGTTGATGGTGTTGCCGGCTCGGACACCTCAGACCGTCGGCCGCTTGTCTTCCCTTCAACAAAGTTCAAAAAGGAGCCAAACAAGCCCCGCTTCTTGCCGTCTTTGGTACCATCTGCTTTGGTACCATCTGCCTTGGCTGTCCCGCTAGTCGGCGGTGCACCTGTCTGCCCTCCTTTCCTCTTTTCCCTTGCGCCTTCAAGCACCACCACATCAGGTGTTGCGTCATCCTCTTCACTAGCATCTCTCCCTGATGATTCTCCGTCCCGCGACTGACTCTCCATTCCCTGCCGCTTGCTTGGGGCGTCTTCCTTCTGCCCGCCCATGACTGCCATGACTGCCGCTGCTACTTTTTCAGGCGACATGTTTGCCAGGACGTCTGAATTCCGGGCCCTGCGAGTACCCCCAAGTGGGTTCCTGCCCGGTCGACCAAGCCGCCGGCTGACTGAGCTGGCTGTGCTGCTGCTGCCAGCGTTGGCTGGCCCGCTGGCTGACCACGCCCACATGGCCCGGCTCTTGGACCGGGTGCCGCTACTAAGAATGGAACCTGCAACACAGCAGTGACCCGTCCACGTCACCGATTGTGAGCCTGAACCGGTGATCCCCCTGCCCGGCCCTTACAATGGGCGGCGTCGGTTCGTTGGCCTTAGACGTCCGACTACTACTCTACTCGCACCACAAACAACATCTTACTCTGTGCCAGCACAGTCAGCTCCTGCAGCAGGTTGTCAACCCCTGCGTGCGCACATATTCTCTTAAGCTGCAACAGTACTGAGTTGACAGCATGGCCTAGCCTGCACGCACCTATTTTATGGGAGTCTGGGAAGGCGTAGTCCAAGCCAGCTATCAAGTCCCGCACCTGTGCACCAAGCAACTGAACACAGCTTTACTTGCCACACAGTAGCAATGCAGCTGCACCCAGTCAGGGCCTGGCAAAGATCAACTGACTGATGACCACATGAAAGATGCATTCAATGACTTATACAAGTCCTTTGTTAACTTTGAGGCTGCACGTTGCCATATCTAGTCCTGAACAGCAAAGACAGCAGCAAAAGCAGCAGCAACATGACCCATGATGACGTCATCCCATTGCATCATTCCATGACAGGTTGGTGAGCGTTTTGCGTTAACAAGTTCCAAACGACACCAAGCCCACTCCCCTTATTGAGCTTACAGGCAGGTCGGTGTTTCTGAGAATACTACAAGCTAGTTGGTTGCTCAAACTGGTCATACGGAAGCCTGCACATTACCTTTCTTTAAACCCATACTTTTCCCTCAGAAGCAGAAATCGCAGCACTCTTTACCTGCACAAACCGCGGGTCAGCAAAGACCAGGAATGAGGTTGGCCGTGGGCTCTCGTGTGCCACTCCCACAAACTGAGCCCACTCCTCTGGAGATGCATCTGCAGGCAAGGCAGCAGGCAGCCACCGTGTGGCACACTCACCCGTGGAACTGTGGTGCTTGCACAGCAACGCCAAATAAAACACGTACTGGTTGAGGCAGCACAGGTGTGTGCAAACTGTGTTGGACTCATAGCAGGCACCAGAGAGCGGATGCTGGTTCAGGTGCCAGACAACTTACAGCCTTGACGGCCAGTCATTGGACGCATAGCTTGACGCCCACGTGGGTGTGGCAGGCAGCCACACACAAAACTACAAAAAATATTTGTAGGTTAGTGCTGGCACATGCCTGAAAAGTGTTTCACTCACCTTCGTCAGGGATGCTGCTGCGCAGGGTGTGCAGGACACGCACTGTAGCCTGCACAGCACACAGCGCTAATTGCAAGATGCTGATGCAAAACCCATCTTCTGTTCCTTCCTGGAAACACGGTGTGTCTGGGTTGCTGCCTGCTTGGCGCCAGATTCCTTTTGTTCCTGCCTTAACGTCACGGCAACCGTACATGTAACTTGTGATTGTGCTGCATAGCTGGCTGGCCACCCACCCCTGGTATCTGGCCCAGAGTCAGACTGAAGGCATGCTCTCCCTCCACCTCCACAGGCCCATCCTCACTGCCGCCCGCTACACCAAACCCCTGCAATTGAGGGTAAGGTGATTGTATGCTTGCGAATGGGATTTGTATTGCGTGCAGGCTTTACACTTGATGATGTATTGCCCTGTTCACAAGCAGCGTCATGCACCACATGCCACTGGCACGGTGCACTGTCACCATCACGCATGCAAGGCCTCACCGAGCAGCCAAAGATTGTTCGTAGTGATGGAATCCTTTCCCGCAGCATGGGCACGACTTGCTCAAAGTCATCCCCATGCAGGCTGGAGGCGAAAACCAAGGCCAGGTCAGGTTTAGCGTCCTGGCCCACGCTCTTCATGATGGATGCGACCGCTTCGTCCACCGCCTCTGACAACTCTAGCTGTCGGGATATCGACGATCCCCATCTGATTTCGTGCTCTGTACCTGGCACTTTGACAACTGTGCCTGTTGCTAGTGATTGCGATTGTATTCGTGTGCGCGCCCTATGTTGTGATGCGAGCAGAAGCGTTCCGGCAGTCCCGTGATGGTCTGTCTGCAGTGACACTGGCCGTGCCGAGCATCTCGGAATGGTGGTTGGGGCTGCAGATCGACCCAAGGACCCACCAGCGCGGAGACGCATGGCAGGGAAGGCAGAATGGAAGCAACAATGCCTTGGCACGAGTTGAACTGAACGTGCCAAAGAGAAGTGTGTGTGTGTGTGTGGGTGTCTGTGGGCCACAGAGTGACCTCACACTTCTGTGACTCACGCCGTTCTCTGCCGTTTGATTTGCTCCGTTTCTTCCCCTGCAGGTGCCTCTCAGCCTGCTGGATCTTTTCCCGCTCCTTTTGCTGCTGCTTTTGCTGCCTTTGCAATGATGGCCTGGAACCAGATCCACATAGGCCACGGCCAGCCTGTAGTGGGCACCGTAGTCGAACGACATGGTGTGGTTCAGTGTCTAGAGTTGCATTTTCGTCACAGGATGCGCCCAATGACGTCATAATCATAGGTCATCCGGCACATGGGTCCGAACAGTCTGCCTGCTTGATGATTGACACCAATCTGTTTTTTGGGGCAATGGTTTTCAACCAGTCTGCTCGGATTCTGCTGTTCTGCACAAGACGTGAAATTTTCAGATCATGTCACTCTCGCTCTGCGCTCTGGCAAGCGTTACTCTCACTCTGACAATGATGCACGCATTTGGCTGGACACAAGCGCCGTAGCACAAGGAGGAAATGGCAGCACTACTGTCAGACTGAGAAGAGAATGCGATCACATGTTACCAACCTGCGCTTGTCTGTCAAAGCTTGCTTGGGTCAGGTCATGCCCGTGATTCGTTCGACTGTTAATGCCAATAGCTCGAAATATATCGTTACTTGTCAAATCATCCGAGGCAATGCCGCGTTGCAACAAATGTCAGTTGCCATAGCCCTAGTCTAGGTCCAGATGGTATCGTGATCTTCCAGAACAGAAGTGCAGGCAGTTCTCCTTGTGTGGCGGCCTGTCATAGTAGTTGCTGCAGAAGGTGAGGAACTGCCTGACAAGAGGCAGGGTCATAACGGTCCAGCTAGCCATCAGCAAAAAACAAGTTTGCCAGTTCTGGGACAGTTCCTGTGAATTTCGCCAGGAACCAGTGTTGTTGGTGATGCGTGTTGTGGGGCCAAGTGTGATTGGGTATACTGTGGTGTGTGCAGACGTGTCACAGGGGCTGTGGTCAGATTGTGCGTGTCCGCAAAAACATGTGTGTGTATGTGTGTCAATCGCATACGGGGTAAACAGCGGAGTGAACATCGCGTGTTGTGGTAGACCAGAGCATGTGCTACTCAGCCTGCCGCTTCACCAGCCTGTCCACCGCTCGGGCGTTGGCTGTCATCTGCTGCTGGCCTTGTTTGCCCGGTGGGTAGGGTTCATGTCTGACGCTGCACTCCAACTTGGTGACCAACTTGTTCTGCTCAGCCGAGCAGCGGTTGCAGTAGGCACGCTTGGGTCCGCTGCCGCCCTTAGCCGCTGCGCCGGTGGCCATAGATCCTGCGTCGCCTTGAGGAAGCGATAAAAGACAGTTCTGTCAATGTGCAAGTGTTCGTATTTCGTCCCACTCCGCGTCAGATGTGCGCACTGGAATGAAGCTGTTGGGCCAGTTCTCTGGCAGGCTGCTTGGCATGGGAGGGAGGGAAGGAAGGGCTGACTGGGGCACAGTGTTGAGGCTTGCTGGCAGCTCCACGCTGTTGCCCACGGACCAGTCTGCTATCAATGATGCTTTGGCATGGCGCCATTCGCCCATCGTGGTGGCCGGGGGCACGCCGACAGCGTGCTTTACAGTCTGCCCGTCCGGCAGCCGCTCACAGCCGCTGGCGCGGAGGCCCATGCTGTACGCTAATTCATCGGCCAACACGAAGGCAACCTCTTCAGAGCCCATACGAAACTTGATTGTGGCTGCCCCGCCGCTGAAGACCGTGCGCAGGCAGCCGTGGCGATCATGATGCTGCAGGGCACAGCATACACAGCACATGATTGTATTAGTGTGTGGGGCGGGCACATGTAATCAGGCTGATCATGACATGTAAAGTGGGCGTGTAAGGGAGCAGCAAGCATACACGCTAAGCATACACGTCAGCATACACATGCACACCATGATGCACGACATATGACTTACAAAGCCGAGCAGCTCTCCCTCCAGTAGATTTAAGGCAGAAGATTTAAGGAAACACATTTGTTGTACGGCCGCCCCGGTGAAGTACCCAGCACTTGGCGGCTGTGTACAACCAGTTGCAGTATCCTTCATGTGGGAGTTTGCGAAAGTCCACCTCGTCCACAATCAGGCGACAACCGCGTTGCTTGAGCACCTGAGCATCCATGGCCACATGGGCTGCTGCGGGCCACAACCAGGCGGGTATTTTCAAGTCTGTCCAGGCTTGCATGTACCGAAACTGTTCGGCTACCTGTGGCATACTGGCTTGCATCATTTCTGTGTGGGCCTGCATCATTTCCGGAGCCTAAACTGCACGCGTGACTGTGCGAACCGAATGCAAGTTATTCCTTCTGCACTGTTTTGCTTCCGCTTCGTGATCGTCCAAGCATTCAGAGGGTCTCGCAACGCTCGGCGCACCAATCGGAGATGACTGGTGGTTTCTGAAGCTGAGTCAGCACAACCACCAAATCACACCTACGCAGTCAGGGAGCGAACAGAAGCCCCGATATTGGACACGCTGTGGTCCTGCGTTGTAAGTTTCACACCAACCTTGTCCCAGCATGGGTGCTTCCAGCTGCTGGAAGCCATAGCTCACAGCCAGTTGCTCCGCTTACAATGCTCCGCTTGCGCATCATATATTTTTGAATCCTGTCCCAATCCTGATAGTGATCAAAACACTGATTGATTGTTTTCGTCGATCTGCTTGCACTTTTGGAACGGGGAACTATGCCGGCATAATGTAAAGTATTTGCGGTATACTGTGGGCCAGAGTGATCTTACAAGGGGGGAGAGTACACCAGGAAGCAAATCCGCGCAAATGACTCAATCTTATACTGCGAAAAAGCAGGCTTTTGCTGCAAACATCGAATTCATTGCTACAGCCTTGTAAAGGGGAATCAAGCAAGGTCTGGTGAATTCCTTGTGGCTATCACCCCACAGGGCACCTTCCTAAGCGCCGCGTTAGGTACGGAAACAATTGAATCGAGTTATTAAATTCACTCTCAGACCATCATCATGCCTGTGATGGTCAACACATCAGCCAACTTGTCAACAAATCACAGTCATTGTCATAAGAAAAATGTCTCTGACCCATAAACACCAAACTACCACATAACCCTTAAACCAGCACGTCCATGATGTTGGAGCCCAGGGTGATGATCGACCACTCGGTGTCGGGCTCAAACGTGTCGGTCACCGAGTCGTAGCGCTGGGGCGGTGAGACATCTTGCCCAACAAAATGATATAAATCAACGAAATCAACAAGGAAAAGGACAGAAATCAACAAGACAGACTAATCCTCAACTGATTTGTTCACGTTTGACGCAGGAAGTGTCAGGCATGTGTCCCATGTGACCTAGCCACCTGAGCAGGGCACTTATGCAGGTTGATGAGTTCTGGCGTAGAGCTCAGCATTGCTGATCACCTCTGGGCCTAGACGTTCATGCAGAATGCGT
The DNA here is from genome assembly GCA_004335635.1 of Chloromonas sp. AAM2. Lineage (NCBI taxonomy): Eukaryota > Viridiplantae > Chlorophyta > Chlorophyceae > Chlamydomonadales > Chlamydomonadaceae > Chloromonas > Chloromonas sp. AAM2. Next base: position 131,552 of record QAXH01005269.1, read on the forward strand.
CGCAGGCAGGTGTTCTTGAACACATCCAACTGGTGTTGCTGAGCTCTAGTTGGTGCCCATGACTCAGCAGCCCCATAAATCAGGATAGGCACAACAATCGCCTTGTAAATGCGCATCTTGCTGGTCAAGCTGACACCCTTATCACTGAACACCTTGCGTTGAAGGTCATGGAAGGCGACACCAGCCTGCCGTATGCGCATACTGAGCTCTGTGTCCTGTTGCACTGAACATTGATGAATGCTGCCAGATAGCGAAACTCATTGACATGCTGTATTTGTCCTTCTCGCAATTGAATGGGCTTGTGTGCGTTCCTGGCCACTAACTCCAAACACCATGGCTTGTGTCTTGGTGTAGTTGAGTTTCATGCCCCACTCCTCTGCTGTCT
>QAXH01005270.1:1379-22192 GCA_004335635.1 Chloromonas sp. AAM2
TGCCAATGGGGCGGTAGTGGCGTGGGGCTCTGACATTTATGACCAGACCACTGTGCCTGCCTCAGCACAGGCGGATGTGAATGCCATCGCTGCAGGGGGTCGTCATTCCCTGGCCCTTCTCCGCAATGGGACGGTGGTGGCATGGGGCAGCAACGACAATGGCCAGAGCACTGTGCCTAGCGCAGCGCTCAAGGACGTGCAAGCAATTGCTGCCGGCAATGTACACTCCATGGCCCTGCTTGCCAATGGGACAGTGGTGATTTGGGGCGGCAATGTCTACGGACAGGCCACACCTGCCTTTGCAGCCTCAACCGGTGTCTATGCCATGTCTGCTGGAGGTGGCCACTCCATGGTCATCATGAATCCCGAGGCGCTGCCGCCATATATCGCCAGGTCCCCCAGGCCGCCAGCGATCCGATATCCAGCTCCATCACGTGGATCAACGGATGACGACGAAGGCAAGTGTCAACCAGCTTGCCGGATCAGCATGTTGAACGTGCAGCAACCTGTCGTTTTGAGCGACGAGCGGCTGGTGCTTGATACAACATGCTGTGGCTTTGCTTCAACTTCATTGACAACTGAAACGAAAGGAACGGGGTAGGTCAGCGGCACAACTGCTCAGTTGGAGGCTCCACCAGCTTGTCGGTGCCTGTGGCAACAACGCACACCTCGTTGCTCTGCACGCAGGAGGATCACATAAAGGCACTCTTATAGGCCAGATTGTGGGTGGCGTGGTAGGCGGGCTTGCTTTTGTATTGTTTGTTTTGCTAGGGTACATGCGTGCCCATCGCAAGCGAGCACAGCACTTGAGCACCGGGCTGGATGGCGGCGCCCCAGCTGGCCCAGCCCACACCAGCTTACCAAGCAGCCCGAGGCCTTTTGACACAACCTGGCAGCCTCCAATTGCAAACAAACCAATTGCTGGCAGCACCAGCAGTTCTGTGGTAAACTCTTCACCCGCCTCGTTGCCTCTGCCGGCACCTATGTTTTGTAACAGCGCAGCTGCGTTTGGATCTCTGGGCGTGCAGCCACCAGCAGCAGCTCCAAACACCACTCCCGCTATGCAGGTGAGCTGCGGCACTGCTCAGAAGGTGATATCTATACAGGGTGCAACAATACGCTCAAACTGCAATGAAATGTTGTCAATTATATTCGTGTAAGGGCTGGGTACTGATTAGAGCCATGACGCTGCAGGAGCACATGCCGCCCTGCTGCTCCACCAGTCAACCTGTGACGCTCTGTGCCTAGCTTGAATGCTTCATCGTGTGCACGTTGTGCCCTCGCACAGCAGTAATAGCACCCCTGTCTACAGTTCTGTGTAAGAACCATAAAGCACCTGCACAGAGGATTGCTGCTGGTGGGATAAATGGCCTCGCTGCACGAACCTGCCTTCTATGAAGGAACCGTAAGGCGTACCCAGCTGCACAGAGTTCTCTGTCGCTGCTTGTGCATCTTTCAACCGACATGCCCAAACAATCCAAAGTCTGCTCCCACTGCTTTGTGCACGTGCATGTACGGAAGCTGTGCTGCACTTGATTGCAGGCATCACATGGACAGGGAGCGGGGCACTGGGTCAATTTTAGTGATGGTGGAGCAGCTGCCGATGCCCACACGCAATGCCTTGCTGCTGCGCCACCGCCCTTCGCACCTATCGACTATCGCCAAGATCCATACTGGCCTCAGTAGTGCTCAAGATGCTGATGCATTCTGCCACGCTCGCAGTTCTCGAGAGCGCCGTCCACCTTACTCGCAATGTAAGCACCGTCCTGGACGCACTCATGCAAGCATGTGCGACGCATGCATGGAAATGTGTGAGTTGTTTTCATGCAGGGGAAGGTATCGAACGCATCAAAACTGAGTGTTGTCTGCACCCGTTGCGTGAATCTGTTCTGGGCCATTGCGTGAATCTAATCTAAGCATGAATCTGATCTGGGCTAGGCCCCAACGGCAATGAGCTGTTGCAGTTTGTTGCTTGAAACCAGTTGACTCGCTTCAATATTGTGTTGGAAGCCGGGGGGTGGTGGGGGTATGGAAGACCATTTCCAGGACGACCTTCAGTCTTCCAAGTGCATGACTGGAGGGTTTGGGCAGAGCTTGGCCCACCTCCCAAAGCCCCGGACTTTGGCCTTGCGGGCAAGCATCTGGTGACGGGCAGCGCGTCACGCCGTAGTGAGCATCACCACTAAACGTGCAAGGAGCACGATCGCCTGCTCACCTGGTGTCGTGCCATGGTTGGGGGTTGAACGGGCGCCGCACGGCTGTGAATTGTCAATAGCAGCGCGTCGTGCTGTCCGTGTCATCAGACCAGTGGGACGAGGGGCACCATTCCTGTGCCTGTATCTCTGAAGGTCAACACAGCACAGCGAGCCGAGCGACCAGTTTTCAACGTTTCGCCGGAGCGTTCGTTGTGTTGACGAACCTAGCACATGCCACCAAAGCAGTGAGGACGCTCGACAGTAGGCAAGGCTTGGAAGTGACTGTGATGAGGAGCAGCATGTGAAGTGAGATCTACTGACGGGAGGAGCCCGTGTGCACAAGCTTGAAATGTTGTGCTAGTGCATCCTGATTGGTTTCTCGCGCATCATAATCTTCCTTGGTCTTGTAAGTTGCAGTCTGAGAAATGTTTTAGGCACAGCATCCCAGCCTGCTCTCACGGTAAATACATGGAACATGTAAACGGTCACGTACAGTAGCGCTTGAAGTCCGTCCTATACGATACCTCAAAGATGTTATCATTATACACGGAACCAGAACGACAGAATGTCAAGAAGCATGGTGTAAGAACTCATTTCTCAGTTATCGACTTTGTCTTGGCCTGCTATTATGCAGCGATTCGATGAAGTTCAGCAATGTACCACTCCTTGCCCTTGCCCGTTCTGCCGTGCGCTCATCAAACCCGTCCATACTCAACACAGGAATTGCGGGTAATCGTTTGGCGCTACTGAAGCTGAAGAATCCTGTTTTAGAAGATTACTTGGCTGAGTGTTTTGTTCACGTACAGCATGGTATTTGGTACAGAGAATGACCCATTGCAATCGCATTGCAGACTTGTTTCATGCACAACTGAGCTTGCGTTTTGTCTGAGAGTGCTTACAGTGACAGGCTCTTTGCCGAGCGGCTGTATATCCGAACGGCCTAGTGACCTTGCTGTAAGGGGAATTGCACCCCATGGTGGTCGAACGGCCGTACTTTGCATCTGCAGTGCTGGAGTGCATCAAAGGTGCTCTTCGCCAGGCCGTGTCATCGTTTGCAACACACTGTCCACATTGCAATGTACTCCCCGTCACCCAGTTGTGTCTGGCCTGCTGCTTGCGTCAAGCAACGCTCGCTTGTAAGCTGTAACTGTACAGTGACGGGCCCGGATAAGGGTCAGCCCTATTATGGGTTGCTTGGCTTTTTCTCAGCCTACAAGCAAATGTTTTGGCTCTGTATATCGCTGTTGACTTCTTTCAATTTGCCGTTTTCGACTTAGATCCTTCACGTTGTAGGTTCCCTGGTAGTCGTACACACGCGTAGCAGCCTCGACCGTTGAACAAGAACTGGTTGAACTTGTAACCTCAATAAGCTTTCAGTGTTTCGTGCGTATACGGAATTGCTGCAAATCGACTGTATGCACACCACGATCCTGCACTGTAGGTTAACTCGGCATGTCGCCAGAGCCACACAGAAAGATGTTTGCCAGTTCTGGCACAGTTCCAGGACTAGCAGTTTTTCAGATGTGATTTTCGCATATTCTCTAAATTTGCTAAATCTGGTAACCATTGACATGATTTTGAGCTATCTCCTGCAAATTGTATCAATGTGTAAACAACTACGAGACATGACAACTTTTTTTTTGTTTGCGCCCTCAAAATCTCCCACTTTGGAACAAACCAAGCGGAAGCGTGAGACACACAAAAATTGTCCCAGGACTGGCAATCTTCTTTTCTTGCACTGCCAGAAGGGTAGGAGCTGAACTCGACCACAGCTGGACAACGCGCTCAGAGAAGAAAATGAGAATCATATGAGCGTCCGCAGTGCAGCTGATGAACACAGCCCCCCAATCTTGCGCTATTACAAGGGCCAAGCAGCAGCAGAAATGACACGCGGCCCATCTACTGCTTTGTCCAGCGAACAAGAGCTTCTGCTGCTCAACTACATCTGAAACATGCACCGCATTTAGTCGACTTGTCCAAGGGAGCATGTGCCTGCCAAGCTGGACAAGTATAAGCAGTTTGGAAAAGCAGTTTGGAAAACCAATTTGCTCTGTCGCAGTCCAGTGGGTGCTCTGGGCGCCTTTTCCTGAGGGTACTTTAAACCCCACGAACCCTTTCAAAGGCTCGGTATATGTCGCAAACCAGGGAGGGTGCGGCCATTGTAGCCAGAAAAGGGCTACCAGGTTGCCGCTACCTGTCCGTTACGTATAAGCAGAAGGACTCATGACGTGCGCTGCAGTGGCACTGGTCGTGGCTTGTCTCTGGCCTGGCATCGACCGACGTGGTGGATGTTGGCAGACCCAACTGCATCGTGGTGCATCACAACCTTGCAGTGGCTGCACTTCTCCAGCCTCTGGTTGCACGTGCGTAATTTCAGCAATTGCTGCGGCGGGTTGCTGGGCTGAGGTACAGCCGGTGCTGCACCCTTTCTCGTGCTAGCCGGGAGCCTTGGCACACCTGCTAGGAGCGCATAAGCGTCAATGCAGCGCGCACAGTATGTGCTTGTTTTATGCTCATCTGTTTCGATCGTCAGGACTCGGCAGTCCATGCGCCGCTTCAGCTGTTGCACTGGTGGCCCTCCCATCTGTCGGCTGATCGGGCCGCCCACCGTGCCATGCCAGTTGCCCCAGTAACAAACTGTATCTTGCCGCTGGCCGCCACAGTCTCGTGTGACGTGGTTGACGATTGCATCCAGCTCACGGTCACGCTGAATGTTAACCCGCAGCCGCCTATGGCGATACCCACGTTTGCTGCTGGCTGGACACGTTTGTTGTGCCGGCCCGGCAGCTGAATGTGGTTTGTTCAGGGCGTCTCCAGTCCGCCATTCACGTGGGGGTTCGTGGTACTGATCCAGGATGCCGTTCCGTCCCAATGCCCATGCGACGTAACGGACGTATGCCATCATACGCCTGATAGACCACACCTGTGTGGCTCGCTGTGGTAGCGTAACAAGGGGGTGATGGACTCCCATTCCTTCGTGTTGACTTCCGTGCTGCGTTTGTGTGGCAGGTCCCACGGATCTGGTGCCTCAGTGTCAGGGCACAGTGTCACAGTGGTGTTCTTCTTCTGCCGTTCCGACCACGCTGCCTTTGCTCTGATGCCTGCTCGCTGCTTGTAGCCGCGTGTGGATATCTTGAGTTGCTCCCCGGACCACCCCCTTGTGGCAGTCACCACGAAGGTGGTGCCGGGATCAACCCGTGGGCATGTGGGGCTTGTTGCAGACATGTGGTGCTCCTTGTACCTCCAAAGGCCTTGCACGCCGCATAACACGGGAAATCATTGGTCTTGTGGTGAATACCACTTCATGCAAGCAAGTGATAGGGTTAGGCCAGTACTCCGCGCCGAGACCACCGTTTTACGCCGCGTAAGAAGCACTAGAAGCGCCCATACATCCTAGAGGCCTGTTGGAACTTGATTTGCTGCATTTGGTGCGGTATGCGCAGCGCAGTGGGCTGGGAAGCGTGATAGGGGTAGGTTGAGACCTCCTCCCGGTCGGAAAGGCCACATATCCGCGCCAAGATCAGGCGCCCTCCGCCCAGAGGCCCATAAGACACATATGGACTCAACGCAAAAGTCCCGGCCCGCTGACTCGTCAACTTTATCTAGCAATGTAACCGACGTGGAGGTGGGGCTGGGTCGCAGTTTTATATAGCAGCCTCCGGAAGGTCTCATGTCAAAGAACCCTGCTTCAATCTGTAGAAAGAGCAGCAACACCCCTGCCGATAGACACTTGCTGCTAGATTTCGACAGGCAGTTGCTGCGGAGTACGCGCACAATGAGTACACGACCATGGAGCAACCGTAGAGGCGGGCAATCGGGTGACGTCAAATTATGATGTCAGCAGCCGCGACGACCCAGAGATCGACCCAGTCTTACTTGCTTTTAGCGGTGTGTGCGGCGGTTATGTTTGTATTTAGTCTCGGTGGGTGTCGTGTGTGTTTTGTTGCATGATGGGGGGTCAGCAAGGTGTGGCCTGTGGTTTTGATCAGCTTTGGGTCAGCTTGGGGGTCAGCTTGGGGGCGGACATAGAAAAGCTTGTGCGCGTGCGCATGAATGTTTCTGGCCAAAGCTGCATGTTTACTTGCTGCGACGTGTTTGGCCGCTGCATGCGACTGGCCGCCATCCTGCTGCGGCACGCGCGCCAGCCAGGCCTGATGAACACCTCGGACCATGCTTCAGCGTCTACGCTGCGTGTCAAAGCCAGACTGCTGCACGCCGCGAAGGCATACACGTCGGACTGCGTCTGAGCGGCAGGCACGCACGATCGTGCCGTGGGCGCAAAGCTCGCGCAAGCTCATGGTGCGAGAATGCTAGTATTTCGTAATGGTTGCAATGCAGTAAAGGAGAAGCACCATATCGCGCCGAAGCACGATACAGAATTGTCAATCCTTGGAAGGGCTGTGTTTCGGCGTCCGGGACGCCCGAGAAAGACGCCCGTCTCATGTGCGTTCAACAAGTAGCTAGGCGATCGATAGCCCTGGTCTTGCCCATGCGGATGCGGCGTGCCTCGCCATGTGTGAATGCGCGTGCATAGCGCATCGGCAAAGAAACACACCTGCAACGAAAAGCAACTAGTATCAGCTTTGGCAGAAACGGGATTTCTGGCTCTAGGTGCTAACGGGCGTCGCCTCTGACACCCCTTACTTCGTAGGGTGTAGGGTCTTCCGTAAACAGCCGCCATTGGAAGTGGACGAACGTCCTCTTTCCTGCGTTTGAGAAGTGAACGCATGTCCTCTTTCTGCGTTTTTGTTTGGATGTCCAACCTGACCATTACACCATTACATGAAAATCCACAGTCCAAAGGTGAAACGCTGCCTCAGACTGTTTTCCACTGTGCAAGGGAGACGTGTGGGGCCGGAAAATGCTGGTGGCCTACTATTGAGGTAGCTGTACATGTACAGAACTGTGGCGACTCAGTCTAGAGCCCTGCCACCAAACGGATTATGATTTCATAGGATGATTGACGCTGAACACAGTGGATCAGCCGTGCCTACCGCGCTTAACAAAGATTCCTCGAACTTCTGAGGACTAATGTCAATATCTAAGCAGTCAAACCGTATTGTCATTTCATCATCATTACATAGCTTCTCATGGTTCAACCCACGGTACCGTCCTGTGACCCATACCCAACCTGTGTTGCCTTGGTCTGGTGAGGTCTTCGACCTTGCCACGTGCTGTGTTACATTGAAGTGCACACAGAGACATGCATGGTTTGTTGTGAACCCATGTTCTGATGGCGTGGCTCTGAGATTCAGACGAATAAGCAAAGTGCCGTCTTTTGTAGGCATTGTATGGTCACAGAGCGAATCTGTTTTGGCCTAGCTGGCATTCGGTACCTCTTGCTTTACAAGGAGGGAGTGCACACCATGAAGCACGTCCAACGCAAATATCAACTATTTGGCTTCCATACATTCTTATTCACCTCTCATTCTTATTAACTGCTTGGCTTCGATTCATTCTTATTCAAAGCGGCACTTGCCGATGTCCGATAAACTTCAGCGATCCTGGTGATGACGTGTTGCTAGAACCACCTGTATGCTGCACATATGTATGTCGGTACACAGCGCTTGTAAAATAAGTTTGGTTGGTTTGCGCAGGGCCTACAACACAAACGCACAACACACAACGACGCACATTCACACGCGATTGGCTTGTGGGGGAACCAACGAGCTGCAATACATTTCGCATGTTACCCTTCTTACCTACCTGCCTTGAGGCCAATCAAGCAAGGCAATGCCCTGTGGACGCACCGCGAGAGTGCAGACACCACAGGACATGCACAACATCCCACAAGACACAATCACACGCACAGAGGCATTGCCCTGTGCACACACCCAGCATGCGCATCGTGCAGGCAGGTGCAGACATCACAGGAGACACAACACGCACACACTACACTACAAGACCAACACAAGCATGTTTGCAATCATTCAGCTGTGGACCAACCCTTTTGTGAAGAATGTTTCATTCCCCGAACCTCTAATCATTCGCTTTACCTGACGGTACTCATAAAAGCTCCAGCTATCCTGGGGGAAACTTCGGAGGGAACCAGCTACTAGATGGTTCGATTAGTCTTTCGCCCCTATACCCAAGTCCGAAAAGCGATTTGCACGTCAGCACATCTACGAGCCTCCACCAGAGTTTCCTCTGGCTCACCCTGCTCAGGCTTGGTCAGTGGTTTGAGAATGGGCTTCAAAAGATCATCTCACCACCCTGCCTTGGCTTGGCTGCAACGCCTGCGTTCGGCACACGCTTGGGCCACACTATAGCTTTTGGAATTAATCCCCAGCAAAGGCATACAAGCATCGTGTTGTAGACGACCTCCATCAGCATGCACCACTCCTTCGTCACATGGTTCTCAGACAAGGTGCAACACGTCATAAATAGGGATCGTAAAGAAACAGGCAATAGGAACACTATGGACTGGGCAGCTGTACGGTAGCCGTGACAACCACAGTCAAAAACATAGAGATGCAGGGGTTGAGCCTGCAAACGATGAAATGACCTGCAAAAGAGCACCTCATGGCACCCTTGCAAGGAGGGCCTTAGTTGCAAGACTAATTGTGCCTTTTTACCTCTTTTTATCTGGCCAACGAGATCATCAGCATTGTCCATTAAAAACAAAAAGCAAACCTTGTACCTTCAGTACAGTGGGCAGCTGTACTACCGAACGATTTGGTCATGATTGCTACGGACACAATATTACAGACCCACCAATGGAGTGCAATTCCCCATACAGCTATGGTCACCAGGCCGTCCAGATATACAGCCGTTCGGCAAAATGCCTGTCACTGTACAACGTCGACCAGCATGCACAAGTGTGGCATTTGGTGCTTATTGGTGTGTGCGATTTGGATGTGGATTCGCCACCGCGGCAAAACTGTTTGACCTTTCCCTGCTGTAAGCAAGTGGAACACGCCATGATGGCAAGACCCAACCTCCTCGCTGCCAAACACCTGACTGTCAGTCTCTATCGGTTCGGTACGTCTCATTCAGCAACACCTGGATTATGTAATACAGTAGAACTTGGGTTCCGGCAACCCATGGCAGTTTTCAAGGGTGGCATGTATCTCTGGACCTACCTTGAGTCTCCCGCCCAAAGTGGGGCTAGAAGTACGAAAACCCTCGAAAATACCGCGGGATAGACATGTGACCCATGTGCTTAACCGCTCTGTCGCTTTCATCGCGTCGTGTTGTGCTGTCCGTCAAGCTGCCATAGCTCACGGGCAAGGGCGCACGTGCTTCTTAGCAGCCAACAGCGCTAGGGCCGCACTCTTGCCAAGCTGATCGCTGTTTAGCTTTCGCTTATTTACAGGGCCCTACCAAGTATGTCAGGTCTACGCCATGCTGGCTGGAAGTTTCCTTACAGGCATCCACCTGCGAGTGGTACCATCGAAAAGGTCCTGGCGGGCGTGGGTTCCATCTTTCGTGGTGTAGGCGCGGCTTTGGATGATTTTGGGACAATGATGCAAGGGCCTGGTGCATTGAAGGAGACAGGCGAGTGATCCATGTTCGCAGCCAGGACCACTGGCCCAGTGGGCCTGGTTGATGGTCGCTCTGGGCCAAAGCTGATGCATTTCTGCTATGATTCTATGCGCGCATTATGGCCAGGCTGATGCCTGACGAGGCCCGTGCTAGCCCGCGAACACTTGATCCTGTGCTTCTTGCAGACATCAGCAGGCACGCCAACCAACCTGGCATCAGTGGTAGATGCTGATTGCATGACATAACGCCGTCATCGACTCTTGTCGCGATTGCAGTCCAGCCAAACCTGGCCTGGGCCCCAACACAGCCGGACCCACAGCGGGCACCCACGCATGGGCAGACAGTCAACGTGCCACCCGTGACACGCATCCCACCCCTCAAGTCCATTGTCATGCCTGTCAAGGGTGACAATGTCTTTATTGCACCCAATGCAAACGTCCTCGGGGACGTCAGGATTGGTGCGAATTCATCCATTTGGTATGGAGCTGTGCTCAGAGGTGAGCAAAAGAAGGGCAGTGAGGGATTTCATGTCACGTGGTGGGTTCACAGATTTACTGTGTTGCATGTCAGCATGCGGCCCGTGCAACACAGGCGTTGCGGCCAGTGTGCTTGTCCATGCACCCCGGTATCCAACTCCGCGATTGGACTGGCACGTGCTGATTGCTTGGGTTCAGGTGATGTGAATGGCATCCAAGTGGGCAGCAACACCAACATCCAGGACAATGCCGTTGTGCATGTTTCCAAATACACGTTGGATGGCAAGCCCAAGCCCACCATTATTGGTGATAACGTGACCATTGGTGAGGCAAGCTGCCATGCAGCATGAGACAGCATGTGGACAGACATGGAGGAGCTCATGCGATCTGCATGTGGCACCCGTTGGCGCAGCGCAGACAGCCAGCAGCCGAGTGCAGCACATGGCTCTGAGCGCGTTCTGTGCAGCTGTATTGCGTGCAGCAGATAGCAGGTAGCAGGCAGACTAGTCAATGGTGAACTTGGAATTGTGGTATTGTAGGAACAAGAATTGTGCCTCAGTGTTCATGCCTGCTGACAACAGTGCTTACAATGATGGTGCAGTGGTGCTAACATAACTGACAGAGTGCAGCAAGTGCCAGTGTGCAGCAATTCATGGCAGCATTAACATGATGCAGCATGTCTTCCGCTGCCAGGAATCAAATGCCTGGCACGTGATATGAACCTATGCACCATGATACGTGCTGAGATCAATGCAAGCTCACGTCTGCAGTTATCCGGGCAACCACGCTTTCTGTTACCGTGGTTCTGCCCTGTACGAGTATTGTTGCACCAACCCTTCATTTTGCGCCTGTGGTGTTGGCTCACGTAGCAAATCAACCTGCTCACACTCTTTGCACAGGCCATGGTGCTACAGTGCATGCCTGCACAATTGGCAACAACTCTTTGGTGGGCATGGGCGCCACTGTGCTGGATGGTGTGGTGGTGAGTGGGGTCACGTTGAAAGTGGCACCTGTTGTAGGACTGAGCTGAGCATGAACGTTGGGGGGAACGGATGCACTCAACGTTGGAGAGTTGTCAGAGTCAGAGGTATCATGAGTCACGGACGAACCGATAGCTGGATCAGTACACTTGCATGGCCCAGGCGCCAATAGCAGCCCAGAGACAGCAAGACTTGCCATGTAAAGTATCTTTGCGTGGTGATCATGAAACCCGGCTGTGCAACCAATCTCTACCCACCATGTTTGGTGATTGCCGTGTGTGTGTGCAGCTTGAGACAGGGTCCATCATTGCTGCGGGGGCGGTGGTACCACCCAGGACAAAGGTGCCATCCGGGGAGGTGAGGACCAGTGTTTCAGATTTCAAAATCTGAATTTTACTCTCCCATCAGTTTGGCAGGCTTGCCCAGACGTTCATAGTACTCGCACATGTGCATGAGGCCGGGGGCTCCGTCCCCGGACCCCCAGGTGTGTTTTATGTTGATAGGTCTGGTGACATCAGTGATAATTGAGAAATCCAAACGCCGATCGGTCTTAAGCACATTGATGGTCATGTTCAGCTTCAAGGCTCAGTGCTCAGTCTCCGCGAGATGATTTGCACATGTTCAACTTTGAAAGTCAAGGCATGCCATCGCTCACGCACATGGCACTTGGCATCCCTGACAGCTGCCTTGATCTGCTCATCATCCCAGTGGAACGCCTTGCCAAAGAGCCTAGCACACACTGTGAGCTGCTTCTCCTGCGGCTGATTACGCACAGGGCTCTTGATATGCTTCATAGCTGAGAACATGCGCTCTTCCTCGAACCGACCACCATGACCAATGCCAACTGATTCCAGCTGCCCTGATTCTGCCCTAGTTCTGCTGGTCAGTCAGGCATAGCTGCCCGATGCCGGCACTGCCCGCTAGCGCCTTCCAGAATGGCCACACACCAGACAGGGCATAGGCCATCTTGAGGTGCTTGCACCAGCCACTTGGGGCGGTCAGGATTCTCAGTCAACCATGCTTTTTGAAGTTTTGAAGTGTCAGTGACGGGGGCTTCTTGGGTTTTCCCATCCCCTCATTCGCAACTGTCAATCGCTAGTGCTTGCATGCGCTTGCAAGCGCTCGGCGTGCATGCAGAGCCCGGAGCGTCTATAACCGGCCAAACGTTCGTCATTTCCGGAAAGGCCACTTTACTCTCGCAAATCCGGCCGTGAAACCCAACGTTTACTCTCGCATTTTTGCGAATTCTAGAACACTGGTGAAGACAGCGCCATGTGACTGGCCGGGCAGACACCAACCACTTGTCGACTGCGTCCTTTGTCTGCAAGGTGTGTGATGGGTCCGTGCTGTTGTCATCTACCTATTTGGTACTGATGATGGGCGCTGCGTTTTCCGCAGCAGCTCAACAGTCTTGAAGTGTCCAACACAGTTCGCTCAGCACAACCCAATTCATGGTTCCGTTAGTGTGCTGCAGGTTTGGGCAGGCAACCCCGCCATAAAGCTGCGCGTGATTGAGGAGGAAGAAAAAGAGTTCATCACGGCCAGTGCACACAACTACTCACAGCTTGCAGCGACACATCAGTGTGAGTGGCACACAAGGCAGTGCAACAGGAGGCGACTGGGGCGGGCCGTTGCAGAGACACGTGCTTCTTGCGCAGCTCAGCAGAGCGTTGGGCACAGCAGCACAAAGCTCTTGGCAGCAGCAATGTCATGCCGTTCGAGAAAGTTGAAGAGTAATGAGCTGGTGACATGGATAGCCCCATGGCATACCATTGGGCGGAGAGTGTGCCATGTCCATGTGGTCGCAGGGTGTCAGCATCAGCCTTTGCCATGCGCACTGTACAAATATGCACATGGATTCGCACGCATGCAGTATCTGATATTGGTATTCCTGTCTGCTCCCGTCCATGTATCAATTCATGTGTCTTATCAACTGCACGGTTACGTGTCCAGCCTTTGTGTTCCAATGTGTGTGGCTGTCGCCTTGCCTGCAACGCCCATGCCCTCCTGCTGCGCCGCAGTTGAGAACAGCAAGAGCTTTGAGGAGCTGATGACCGAGGGCACCATTGACGTGGAGCGCTGCGTGGCCTCAGACCCAACCAACAGTGTGCACCAGATGTGGGTTTTTGACGCACAGACAATGATGGCGGTGCGGCCTAAGAAATAGCGAACTCTGCTCACGCACTGCTGTACTCAATTGTGGCATGAATGTCAACCTGTCAGGAAGCTTTTCTCAATCCAACTGGGTTTTACGATTGGCCTCATCATCTTTTCCTGCCATTATAACCTTGGTCTCGGCCTTAGACATGGTCTCTGGTTTTCACATACGGCAGCACTGCACTGGTCACCAGGTTGACAGTGCAAGGCGTTTGAGACAACTTGCTGTGGGTGCTCGTGTATTCTAACCTGCTGTAGGCAGCCATACTTGTAGATCATCAAGCCTGACTGATACCTCTTTAAGGGCTAGCTGCATGTCGGCACAGTTCAAAGGCGCTGCTTGCTGAGATGTGCTTGTTGGCCGACAAAGGAGGGAGAACCAGCTGTTCTTGCTGGTGAGGTGCAAGTGCACTGCTGCTGCAGCTTCGTTCCAGCTTGTTTTCATGCAGTCTGTAGGATAGAACGGGCGCACTGCAGCCAGCCATTGTTTTCCGAGTGATGGCCTGTAAGCTGGTAAGCAGCATTTCATCCGCCCTGTCGCTGTGGCATACCTCCAACAAGCCTCACGTGCAACTGAGAGCTGACAGCTGAGGGCTTCAGCTGAGAGCTGCGTGACATCAAGTACACCCAGCTGCTCAATTCTGGCTGTGCACTCAATCCCACATGCCGTCGTTCAGAAGACTGGTAACAACATGGGTCTGCCAGCTGAGGCAACAAAATCAGCAGACGCACATTTACTCTCTCTGCCCACGTCCACAGTCCTATTCCCCGAGGTCGGCACCTTGTCCCTGTCGCCACACTGGTCCCAGAACTGGCAAACATCTTGTTGGTGACAATTCAACACAGGGCTACAAAAAGAAGTTTGCCAGTCCTGGCACAATTCTTGTGTGTCTCACGGTTCCACTGGGTTTCAATTGTTCCGAAGTCTGAGTTTGAGACAGAGTTCGAGAGTCCAGGCAATGTCGTTACGACAGCCAACAGTAGCGTGCAGCACTCAATAATGTCAAATTAGGCTGGCCTACACATGACACTCCTTGCAGGATGGAGAATGAATAACACAGGGTGAGAAGGATGAATAACGTCACATGCACGTCCGACCGTAGATTGCCTACTATCCTGACGTGACTGTGGCAGTTTTGCACCAATGCCACCATGTCAATTTGTCATTCGAAGTCTACGTTTCCGAGCCACGTAAGACTGCATCCAGAACGTGTGTAACGTCCATTGTAAAGGGTTAGGGTTAGGGGACGCTGCCAGCCTTCAGATTTTTGTTTTTTTTGTTCTATGAACGCATCAGGTACAATCCCAACACTCGTTTACCAACGCAACACGTGCATCAAAAATTGTCCCGGAACTGGCAAACTAGGCCTTGCTTTTACATCTGCTTGAAAGCAGGGCATCACGGCGCGGCATCGCCTGACATGAACGTGCGTGGGTTGGGAACTTGGCCGTTGAACGATGCTCCAGAGAAGTCAAAGCCAGGGTGCTGCGGAGGGGGCAAGGCACAGGTGACAAGCAAGCCTTTCGATCAGGGGGAGCGGTTGGCGAGCCCTGCCCCAACCTGCAGGTTGAGGGCTGTCTCGGCATGACATCCTGTCAACCAGTGGACAGGCCTGTGTTGTGGGTTCAAGACACAGTGATGTTACCACATAGACTGCGCTGCTGGCATGTATGCTTGCCCGGTGCCTCCCGGCCTTCACAACATTTACGTAGTCTTGCAGCATTGACAACGTTCATGTACGTAGTGGTGCCAGGCACTACCTGCTATTATCAGCTTACCAGCATGCTATTATCAGCATGCAACAGGCATGCTTTGCTGCTGTGCGTCTTCTGCTGCATGCGTTGTTTCCACAAACCTCACCTCCGTCTGAAACCGCTCCAGCATAAGCCTCTTTGTCTCCTCCTGCTGTTCGACCTGATCCAGCTCATGACCTTTGAACACACTTGCCCAGGGCTCGCCCTTCTCCCGCTTCTGAAGGTTGATGGTCAGAGTCCCATCTTCTGCAGGGCAACATGCACTGCTGGGTGTTGATACGACGTGCAACTACTTGAGACAACAGCCTAGGGCTCATCTTGAGAGACAGCTATGTCGGATCGTGCACCATAGCGGTGGAAGAGGGTCTCAGGTGTGATTGGACAGGAAAAGGGCTTAACAATGCCAACGGACAAGCGGCACATTGGAGATGAGCACCGTAACACACAGTTAAGCATTTGGACAGGCCAAGGCTATCACACAGACAGCGGACAACTGGCACACCGTAACACACAGTTTGAACGCAACAGCAGAGGACGCATGAGGTAGCCTGCGCCTCAGCAGCCATGCGCCAGGTTCCTCCCAGGGCCTACCCAGGGTCCAGAAGGATTCCTTGTGCTTGACAGGCCCAGACAACTCCCCCTGCATGCATTAGCAATTTTGTTCTTGTGCATGGTTTGCTGTCAAGCACACGCAGATGCTCCTGGTGCACTCATGTGCATGTGCTCGAGGAAAGTGTAAATTCCCCTGATGCAGTGACATGGGAGTGAAAGGGGTTCAAGGGACTGAACACAAACTGGAACAAGCAGATAGAGAGGCTAGGGCTGTAGCTTGCCCAGGTTCATGAGCAGGAAACCTAGAAATGCCTGCCTGCCACTGAATTTGCTGCCTGGCCTACTTGATGTGCCTTGTTGCAATCTTGGCCTGGCCTGGCCTGTGCATTGATGCAACTTGATGCAAACCGACACAAGCCTGGGTCTTGTGTCTCACCTGTATGTATGGAGGGTTTGGCAGCAGGCCCAGCTTCATACTGGTGGGCTCGATATCGCAGTATAACTGCTTGCCGCGCGTGCCCGGAGGGACTTGCACGTACACGTTCACATCCGTCAAGGTTTGATCCCACTCGTACACGACCCGCCCATCGTGCACGAATTGATGCCGCTTATCCGGCGCTAACTGATCGGCCATGGCATGGGGTTTAGTGGTGCTGATTTGAAGAGGCAAGGCGGTACGGTAGGTGGATCAAGGCGTATCGTTCACACCACCTCATCGTTAGCTCCTTTGGCTCCCATGGCCTTGAAGATACGAGCGCTGGTTTGTTCGTCACATGAGTTACACACATATTTTTCAAATATATACTTTTTTTTACACTAACCCTAGACCCAGTAAGAGGCAAAAAAAATCTGTGATTTATGGCAAGACGAGTAATGGCATACTGGCTAACTTGAGTCCCGTGACGCAAGATTGTCGGGGTCTTTTCCTTTACCATCCACACAAACGTCAGACGTCTCGAGCCCCATGCAAAACCAGCAAATGCAGCAGTGACAGCTGCTGCCTCGTGATGGACAGCCGCAGAATTCAATTAAATGCTGTTTGAAACGTGCAAAAGTATCAATAAAATGAGCCCATACTAATCTGCTGTGAGTATTGCACAGGCTCGTGGCCGTAGCAGCCACTTGTAATAGCCACATGACTCTATGAAATCAGTATAAATGGCCCAGGGCCTGCACACATGCTGCGGATGAATCAATTGTAAGGTTCAGGTGGGGAAAAAAAATCAAATCACTGCTTGTACCAGGGTCCGGGCTTCCGACCCGCATGGATCACAAAGTCCATGGCACGAAACGTCTTCAGAGTCCCACTTGCAATTGCAGGGTCCTCATCGGATACCATCAGGCCGGACAGCTTCACTTTTTGACCAACCTGTATCACACTTTCACTCTCATTCTTTCCGTGTGTGGTACCTGCCGTCCGCACTTCAATCACACATTGTTCATGCTGTGTTGTCAACAGTTCAAACAGCTGCGTCAGAGACACCCTGTCCCTCCTCTTGAATTCAAAGTGCTGCGCCTGGCATGTGCACCCAGACAGGCAGCTGACGGTGGCGGACCCCATGCCTTCATAAGAAGTTAGGAACGCTAGGGCGACCAGGGAGAGGCGCCGGCTGGTTGTGTCTGGAGGCCCGCTCGTCGATTCCTGCACAACAGGACAGGGTGACCCACAAGGCTCTGCTACAATACTTCTGGTGCTACAGAATTGAATCCATCAAAAGATTGGAGCAGGGAGATGGCTGACAACAGAAGAAAGGGAGAGGTCAACAGTGAGGGGCTGGGCACCAGATGGACCCGATGCACAATGTACCACTGGCTGGGAGCATTTGAGAAAGTGCTGATGACCACTTGAGCAAGAAGGCAAGGGTTCTGGAAGCATGCCATGGTGCAGGCAGCATAAATCCAGGAACTGCTTCAGGCCTTGCCGTGCACTGGTTTGACTACAGCTGTCTCTGCTGAGGCCCTCTGGTTATTCGCACAGGCACGCAGCGCCTGTGTTTGCACACGCCTGCTTGACCCTCAGCTTCCTCCGGGCCGACCTGTGTATCTGCCCTGGTTTGCGTGGGTTGATCACCGCCTGTCTGGTGCAGTGTGCCGTCTGCTGGGCTGCGGGTGTCCACAGCGAGGCGAACTACGGCACCGGGGATGGTGCTGACCAGACCGTACTTCTGCAGCAGCCCCGGCGGCCGGTCGTTCAGCCACTGAAACGTGGGCATAGGATCGTCCGGCGGGTGGGGCACCACAGCAGCACGTAAGGCATCTTCTGCACGATGCATATCAGCAACTGCCTTTAATAACCTGAAAGAGCTCTTATGCGCGTATGGCGATTGCGGCACGATATGTGTCAAGAGATGTTCCAGGATATGTGCACGTGAACACCGCACAGCACGTGAACAGCGCACAGCACGCGAACACCGCACAGCACGTGAACACCGCACAGCGCCATGACACACAAGGCTTTAATGAAGAGGTGCCCTTACCAATCATGCAGCGGCTGGCACTGCTCTCTTGGTTCCCGGCAATCATGGGGGGAGGCAGGGGCGCCAGCCGCCGGCGCTCCTCTGCTGCATCGGGTGGGCGCCGACGAATGCTCTGCGTCATTGTGGCCGATCAAGTAAGGACCAATGGTGGCTGTTCGGAGTAGGCAATTCAGCATCAGATTGCGCAGGCGTCCTGGTGCTTGGCAGAGCTGGGAGCAATCCGACTCAAAAGCGATGCGATGCCTCATGCCGTTTCATGTTGCAGATGCCTGTGCACCGCGAGGCGCGTGTCGTGACCTACCTTCTCCCCAAATAGTAGCAGGTGTATGACTAGCTCCGCCATAACTTTGTGGCCCGTCCATCCATCTGCAACCACAGACGGCGAATTGTGCCACGCGCGCACGGCAGATGCCTTCAATGATGCCGAACTGTCAACGCCAACAAGAGATAGCAAGAGTGACTCAGCAGTCCGTGCATTTACTGTCAGCTTGAACCAACCAATTACAAACTGCACAGATCGGGAGTGCGCAGGCCCGCGCCGCGGACACCGGTGCTGAAGGCTTTCACTTACTCGGGTGCACTTCATCAAAGTAGAAGACGTCACGTTTGAGTTGGTCATCGATTTCAGGCGGCTCCTTCTTCCCGCGTACTGACCGGGTGCGACTCACCCGGAAGCCTGGCACGCCTGGAAATGCGCACGCATCAGGCTAGTGAGTCATGCGCCATCCTGGCAGACAACGCCGAGAGTATGAGGCAACCAAGGCGGAAGAGGTCCAGACACCGAAGAGGCCCAGACTGCGGATGGTTGGATGTGTGGATGCCACCGGCCGCCCGTGCTGCTGAAATCTGTGGGGGCGCATGATCTGGCAAATTTGCAAGTCAAACAAACCTGTTTGCTGCTCCGAATTCTAGCCGGCAGTGCTTGGCTAACACTATGACTGCCAGAGCCCGCCTGGCCCACCTGCTGACATGAGGCGCCAGCAGCAGGACTTGACGCTCAGCACTGGCAGCTGCAAAACGGCCCAGGCAACCAAGAACATACAATGAGATGGCCTGTTACGAGAGCTCGAGCAACTTGAGTCTGGATGTTCACTCCACGCATAAACACAAAGGCAATGCTCTGAGGCTGCCCCAAAGTTTGTTCATCGTGTGCTGGCATCTGTGCACACGGGCCCGTAACCTGCCCTGGACCATTCCGAGGCTGTTTCAAACTCTGTTCATGGGGCTGCCATATTCGTGTGCTCGCATTGGGTAATTCACCTTGAGTTGCCTTCTGACCTGGCTGTGGTACCTTGGCTCGGTGTGACTTGCCTGATAGTAAGCTGCCATTTCCTGAAACTCCCGGTCCGCCCCGGTCCAGTATGTGCCATCAGGGGCTGCACTGCGCTGAAACCACCGATACCTGCAGCCAAAACAATGCTGACGTGAGCAGTTGTTGACAACAGTTGTTCTCAAGGATTGCTGTGCTGCGGCCACAGACCAGGAACGTAAACGCACGCTTGCCTGCACTTGCTCGATAATGCAAGCAGGAAGGACTGTTCATACCATGAGCTCAGTGCTGATTTCCGCTGCCACTGAAAACTCACGCGTTCAGCAAGATCACGGCGGGCCGATTGGGGTAGGCCAGCAGCTGTCGCAGCAGGCGTTCAAATCCACGCCGTACACGATTGTTGTACAGCTGCTCAGTCTGTGGCACTTCGTCGTTCAGAGCGTAATCAATCACCACGACGTCAACGTCCTGCAAGTGTTGGCCCCCAGTCACAGTGCTGTGCATGCATATGCAGATGCAGATGCAGTCCGCTCGTCTCGTACTGCCAAGCATGAGTACGAGATGATTTACCGGAGCGCACGCAACATCTGCGGGGTGCACGTAGCCACCCACTGCATTCGTGGCAGGCCTCATCGTTGGTCTGAAGTGGACCGCATCTTGGTACCCTGGGCTGATGTGACAGTCCTGTAGCCCGGGCGCCCTACGAGCCCCACGCTGCACCGTGCAGCCTGACCTGAGGTACATGCAAGTTGAGGCACAGGCTCATGTAGCTTGACACAGTGCCTGGCACAGCGCTGTTCACCACCGCCACGCGGCCCGTCCCGTTGTAGTGCTGGCGCGCCCACAGCGACAGCCACTCAAGCCAGCTGCATGCAACAAGAGAAGCGCAAGTAACTTGTGCACCCGTCACACAGCCATGTCAGGTCAGGCCTTCAGCCAAAGACTGAGGCAAGCCGTAGAATTGACACTAGGCCCTGCCATCCCATGCTTCCACCATTCATGCCGTTAGGGTTCTTTAGGGTTTGCATCACCCGCCTATCCTTGCCACCATACCTGTACACTGCACCTGCTGGACACCCACCACCAACCAATGCCAGCATTGCCAGCGCCATCGGGTGCTGCCATCACTATGATCGTTACCATACGCAACGACCATCACTTGTCATGCCTTGGTCAAGCAGTCCTGCCATCACTGTCATTGTAACAATTCGAAACCTTGAGCCCCACTCCTCTCCCCTGCTGCCTGTCTGGGCTCACCTGAGCGCCTCGTGCTTGCCCTGTCCGGCGGTCACACTGCCGCCCACCCCTGCTATCTTGAGCGTGCCCTGGGACCTCAGCCTGTGCACAGCACACAGATGCACAAGCAGCAGTGGGGCTGATGCAGATGATGGCAGACAGACAGACAGACAGACAGACAGACAGACAGACAGACAGACAGACAGACAGACAGACAGACAGACAGACAG
>QAXH01005270.1:22237-56864 GCA_004335635.1 Chloromonas sp. AAM2
GACAGACAGACAGACAGACAGACAGACAGACAGACAGACAGACAGACAGACAGACAGACAGACAGACAGACAAACAGACAGAGCGGCGGGTGCTACTGGTGATGCTGATGCTTGAACCTACAGACAAGCAAACATGCCAGCAAACAAGTTCACTGGATAACAAGCACACTCACTGGCCTCGCCGGCAGCACGGCCGCATCACTAATGCATGGGGTCCGGCAACCGCAACCCAGCCCTTGGTAGCCGCAATCCCTCTGTGGTCTGACTTGATCAGCTTTGATGCAGGCTGTTGCCCTGCCTGGTCCGAACGCCTTGGTTGCCCTTATCACTTGCCTGCCTAAGGCTGAACGCAGCCGTGAGAGCTCGCCTTTCATGAGCAGACCCAAGCTCAGTTCACGGGGTGGCGTGAGGAAGCCATCAAACCTGCGGAATGCATGCCAGTGCGCACTCAGGTAATGAATGTTGTGCATCGCTTGTTGACGTAAAGACTCATGTTCATGCAGCATCAGCCTGCGCTCAAGTGGGGCTCGACTTGTCACTAGTGCCCAGAAAGAATGCTGGAAGATGCACACAATTGATAATGCAGACCGGGTCCATGTCTGCTGCAGGCATGCTGCAGCGACATGCATGCATGCTGAATAGTGGTCAATCATGCACTGTCCATCTGTACCTACGTGATGTTCATAACTCGTGGTGGATTCAACACCTCCTGCTGGAGTAGGCCACGTGCTGCCCCTTCGGTACTTGTTGGGGCGTGTGGAAGGTGAGTGCTTGCCAGATCTGGTGTACCTGGGGTCAGCAGAGGTGCATGCATGGCATTGAAGGACCAACAGTGGGAGCAACATGCTGATGCTTTGACAGTGGACACGCATGTTATGGGAATGATTGCTGTGCATGTCAGCATTTGTAATGCAGTCCTCTGCTGCCGACTGGACAGGCTGTTGCCAGACCAGATGCATTCGGTCGGCAGCTCTGAAGTTGAGCATGCCATTCATGTGCGGTCCAAGGTTGCACCAATGGCAAACTTCCCCTGAATTTCTCCTCCTGACCTTGGATCCTTCCTGCAGCAGCCAGTCCATCATGGTTGTTCATCAAGCCAAATAGCAGGCAGGCCAGAAGGATACGCATCCTCAGGAATACACACGTCCCGCAGTTTCAGGTTTTGTACCAGCATCAAATAGCCAGTGTCGCACGGTCGCCTGCGCACGCAGGCGCCACCTTATGACAAGGTTAGTTTCTCAAAAGCGTTTCAGACAGTCTGGTTCACACGTCCAAGGTAAGAGTGCGTATGTAATGACTTACCGCACCTTCGCGTACCCCACAAGGAATCAGGATGCTCTAGCAAGCAACCCAGCTTTGAATGTATCCACTAGTGGAAGCAAACTGGTCCAAGCCCCGACACGTCCGTGGATCTTGCGAGGTCAGTTGAATGTGGTTATGTCGTGGGTTCGGAGGGAAAGCGACGGGGGTCCGGAAGGCACTTTTGCTTTTCCCTCGAGAAGGTCCGAAGAGGGAGGTGCGGAAATTACCTATCTGCACCTCCGAAGTTTTCTCATCACGGCGCTCCATGGGGTCGCGAGCCACGGCGGCCGTAACACGGCAAGAGCGGAGGCTCCGTCTCGTATGATGATGGCACAAAGGTCGACACCTGGAGTGCACACTTATAACTGCTTTGTCATGTTTTTGATGTCTCAGCAGCTGCACAACGCCCGATTCATGGCCATCATGCAAAGATGAACACAGCCGATGGACCGGCGCAACAATACTAAGTTCAAGAATTGTTTCTTTACCTTGAAAGCTCATGTTTGCTGCATCTGATCACCGCTTGACTTTTGTTGTGTAAGCTGGCATGATGGTGGTGGATGGACATAGAGTGAACATGAACATGGATGGACATTGAACATTGAACAACGTTGGTTTAAATTGTATGCCATCAGTTGTGAGCACTTGTGGCGCCGGCACATGCAATGTTGAGTGGGGCTTCAAGGCGCCTATCCACAAAACCGCAGCGAAAGTCCTGTGTTGAAATAAACCAGAGTATGTGGCTATGGAGAGTGCAACTAGAGGATGCTCACATGGTTGACAGACCCGACCCTTAGGTGTGTCGCAGTCCCCTTCACGTGTAGGTTGGACGGGTTGGAATCCCTCCCCTCTTGTGATTGCCCTTACAGCATAGCATCATATCGGAAGGGACTGTCACTGTAGCCTTCAGCTTGTCTCATGTCGATTACATGGAAACGATACGGAGCAGTAAATATGTGTCAAGATGGTTTTCGCCGATGAGAATCAAATGATCTGCTATCAGCGTGTTGCTACGTGCGCCCAACAAGCAAACTAACAAACTCGGCTCACGCCTTGGTTTGTAAATGCAATTGGTCGCGAAAAAGCCATGAGCTACCAGTGACATTGTTTATGCGAGAGCACACGCCACTCAACAGTCACAGTCAATCACAGAAGGGGAGGAGACCAACCCGCCCCCCTAGCATGAAGGGGATTATGATACCCTAAGATCGTAGCAGACACACTACGGGTTGCTATCCTGTCCGCAAACCCCGGTCAAACAAGTCCATCACTTGTACACTCGCACTTGCTAAACTCAAAAACTCAACGCATGACAACCTCTGTGTACAGATGTCAATCATGAAGCGTCATGCCTTGAGAAAGAAAGCCTGCCTGCCGGTAGTAGTGTACCTTGTGTGAATGAATACGAGGGCACAACAGCAAGCCTCAGATCACCCAACACCTAACTCTGTGATACACGTGTATGCACTAGCCGCACAACGCCAGCCATCACATACACAATTGCTTGGGCTAATACATGCCTTGAGCCGTACAGTGGTTGTTGATACAAGCGATAGCTGCAACCTGGGGCCTACGAAAATACTGTTGATCTCTTGCAACATTCCCACCCGGCATGCAAGTTCGGTATGCCAGTTTGCAAGCAGGCATGACAAACACACATCTTGTATTTGCGGCCAGCCAGCATCAAGTCGACTCGTGTTCTGGAATGCATTCCTTACACCCAGCCATACAACTCCTGCCTATAGAGTTGAGTGCACAAAGATTGCCAGGTGGCATGACCACCAAGAACAGAGCTGCTGGCAGTGCTGCGACATTGCGCTAGCCACCATTGGCTTCAAGTCCCATGCAAGGCACATAACGAGCACACCAGCACCAAGACAGTGGCCCGTTTACTTCTGACTGCCCCTTTGCTTCTGACTGACAGCCCCCTAAGAGCCAACTGTTCGCAGTACAAACAAAACGCACAGCAAGCCTGTGCTGCGCTCGGCTAAGCCCATGGTGCTGTTTGACCTATGATGGAAGGCGTGATCACTACAGCACCACCGGAGGACCCACATGCACAACCTAGGCATCCGGTAGACCGCATAACTGCAGGACGATGAGCTACCAGCCAAATCTAATGTGCGCATGCATGGACTGCCGACATGCCTGCCTTAGTGGTGCTTGCCCTTCCAAGTGCAAGAAAGCGGGCTTACCCTGCCATGCACTGATTTAGGCATGGCGAAGGTGCCCCCCCGTGTGTGCCTTCTCCATGTGTTTGGGCACAGCTTTCTCCTACTTCGCTCCAATGCGTTGCAAGATGCGCTTGCCATGCGGTGTGCCCCTCAAGGAAGCTACATGCGGTCGGATGGCTTCCACCATGTCGTTATGCGCACCACCATGTGCAACTGACAGGGCAGACTGCACCACGTAGTTGCCATAAGCGTCTTGTAGGAGTGTAGGCAGCAGAGGGCTGGCAATAAGTTCGCGGACGATAATCTCACGCTCAGGGTCCTGCATATGCGTACAACTATGCAAACAAAGTAAGGGAGGGTTGCATGCATAGAAGGGCGGTCAGCAACGATGCTGTGCTGTACAGGATTACACAGTCCGCTACCTAGCAAGACTGCCAAAAATGGGGTGACATTGGCTATGACGATCCCTTGATAATCGTGCAATAAAGCGAAATTCAAAGGGATGTGGGCACCACCGGATGCAAGCCCTCTCAACACTAACAATGCGACCATTCCTGGACTTCACCTTCATGCACGGGCATTGCTAATGCTGTGCTTCTGTTTCCGAGATGATGAGGTGACAACTTTTCAAGACTTACCACGCCACCCAGCTTGAGGCATTTCTCCACGACGTTGCTGCTGAACTTCTGCATGCTTAGTTCCGCAAAGTGCCCTGCCAGCATGTGCAGTATTGCACGCGATGCCTCCACCTGCCCTAGCTCAAGTACGTACTGCACTACGTAGTTGCCAAACGCATCCTGCAGGTGCCATATGAGATGGAACAGTGAGTCACTACCACAAGGGCTGCACGACTTGCTCAAAACACTGCCTTGCGCACAGCCAGGCACTACACAGCGAGCTTACAGCTGTATCTGCCACCAGAACCAGCCCCAGGTACAAAGCAGGTCAAGGCTACTACGTGTGCAGCTAAGTCTGCAACCAACCAGCGCTTTTTGCAACCTCTGTGAAACAAGCATGCAATTACCGACCACTCCCAGCTTAATCATAATAACTCCTTACCTGACTAAGCATGTAGGCATTCTGTGCAATGCGTGCTACAAGCTCTTCCTTCTGCGTTGGTGTGGCGAAGTCTATGCAGCGCTGCAACACACAGCAGCCATGGCGGTGCGTGGCAATGCCCACGCAATGCGCCGCTGCTGCGTCATAGATAAACTGGGAGTCCTCGGGCCCCAGGCGCTGGAGGCACCGCTGGACCACGTGATTGCCGTTGAGATCCTTGATGAGGGACACCACGCCCGCTGCAAATGCACATGCACACAACTGCAGGTTCAGCCGTAGCACAACTCTTAACCGGTGCCTGCAATTCAACCAGCGCATGTACTACCACACTGTACTGTACTGCAAACCCGGCAGCATGAAGCCAGTCACAGCAAGTGAAGTGAGGGAAACAGTAGAACATAGCAGCGATGTGCCATGTGCTTGAGTGCATGCCTCTTCAGCTCGCCTCTTGTGCCCTGGATAACCATCAAGCCCCACATACCTCCTCGCAGCGCCTCGATGACTATCTGCCGCTGCTCCCGTGAGCTGAGCGTTTCAATGAGCTTCTGCACTGCACGTGTGCCATGTGTGTTGAGCGCCACTGTCGCAAGCTCCTGTCGGTCAGCCACACGCCGCAGGACCTGCGGAGGAAGAGGAAGGAGCAGACGAGCTGTATTCATGACAATGTGACCAGCTGCAACCGGGGCTCTCTGTGCATCAGGACACTGAGCCTGTGTTGATCCCTTGCACATGCTAAATGATACTGACTGCTGGAGCCCTTTTCCCGTCACTGTGCCACCGATGAGCTCTTGACAAAACAGACAGTGCCGTACTTGGCGCCTACCCACCCAGCTTACCCTCCTGCCCTGCACCAGCGCCGGTTTGATCTAACCATATTTTCAATCTAACCACGACTTATGCTTTCAACAAAACACAGTGGCCCTCTCAGCACCTTTCCACCCAGCCCATCCTGCTCGGCCCTTCAGCTCATTCATTACTTCACCGGCCTCTGACTAGAAGCTCACCTCCAGCCGCTGCTGCTCCGAGCACCTGTCCAGCAGCTTCTGCACCAGGTAGTTTCCAAACGGATCAACCATGAGCTCCACAATGCAGTCCAGCACCTCCGGAAACACAACAGCCACAGCCGCTGCACCCCCTTCATCAAACTTGCGCTGCAGAAACCGGCAGCCGTTTTGGTCCTGGGCCACTGACAGTAGCTGCCCAACAACTTCCTCAAGTGCTTGGTACTTGAACTGGGAAGGGTCGTTGCTGCCCCCGCTGTCTGTGTTGTTGTTGTTGTTGTGATCCCGGTGGTCGCGGCTGTGTGAATGCTGGTGGCCGCTGCCTCTCCGGTCATTGTTGCCGCCACGACTGTCTCGATCATGCATGTTATCCCTGCAAGAGGACATACAACAAGGGCCGGCATCATGCACACAGCAATCACGACCATGAGCCTATGTATGAACCATGACGTGGATGCATGGACAAGATTGTCAGATGCAAGCTTAGTATGGCAAGATGCAAAATTGTGCTATCTATGGCAGCCAGTACAATCATGAGTCAGGCAACACAGCTCTTGCCTGTGACTTCTTACGTGTGTCGACATGTGTGACGCGTGGATACAGCTGGGATCCGCAGCTTCTGTCCATTTGGATCTGTCCTTTTTCCGAAGGAAAAAGAAAGGGGAAACTGCGTTTCCTTTTTCTTTCAGAAAAAAGAAGACGTAGTCCTCCACTTCCTTTTTCCGAAGGAAAAAGGAAGGGGAAACTACGTGGAGGGAAAGTCTTCCTCTCCACCACTTTGTTTCCCCTTCCTTTTTCCTTTGCATGTGCGGCTACCAGCACCTTTTCAGTCACCACAGGATGCATGGATATCTGCTTCTTGCAAGGTAGTGTCCATTTGCATGTGCAGCTACTAGACGCCTGTTCAGTTGTAGCGTGCCGCACCATACCTGTCTTGCCCTTGTCCCATGTGGTCTCGGTGGTCCCGGTGGTGGTCTGGCCGACCCCGGCCCCTGTCCTGCCCCTGCTGCCTGCCGCCCCCGCTGCTATTGTTGCCGCCACCGCTGCCACCCCCTCGCCTGTCCTGCTGCTGCCTGTCCTGCATGCGCTTGCCGCCCCCAGACTCCCGTTCATGCATCATTCCGTTTTCTCGTGATGTGGAAGGGGCTGCTGGCAAGTGAGCATGCTGGCGGTGGTTGCCTGCAAATAAGCATGACAGGGGCACGGAGGCTGAGAAAGGACAACATGACACGTTGCTACACTGCAAATGCATGCCATGGGCAAGTTCAAATGCATGCCATGGGGTGGCCCTTTGTCATGCTGCTGCATACTCAGGTGAATGCGCCGATGTGATTACTGTATGCTCGTGTACAGACATGACTGCCAACAAGCATATGAGTTGCTTTGATGTGCTCACCACTGGTGGCTGCAGCTGCTGCGGCTGCTGTGGCTGCGGAGATGTTGCCTGGGTATAACCCGCCTGGAAGGTGTGCGAGGTGCGCCGCTGCAGCCAGGTGCGCTCCGTTCACTGCATAAACAACATGCATCACAACCAAGAGTCAGCAAGCATTCCACCGTCACCACTGCATGTACGCAAGACCTCTATTTTACCCTTCAACCAGCACTGTTGTCACTCTGACAGCCTGAACAGGCTGGGCACCGCTTGTCTCACTAGGCCAAACGTACCACTCTGGTCTGGTTACGCCTAGTACTATGTGATCAAGCGGGCTTGCATGCATGGCTGCAATGCAAACCCAGGCGCAGCCTCCTATGTGTTGCAAGGTAGTCTTACTACCTCTGCCTGCCTGCCTGCTGCTGCCATGTGAGCCTCGTATGTCTGGCTGAAGCAGTGCATCTCTCACCTCCAAGTGGCAGACCTGCGCCGCCACCCTGTGCCTGCATGAGCAGCGACTGTTGCGTTTGCAACAGTGCTGCCTGATAGGCCGCCTGGTAGGCTGCCTGGTACTCCAGGGAGCTCAGGCCACCCATGGCCAGGTTGAGAGGCTGGCCACCCGGTGTCAAACCGCCCATGCCGCCATTCATCCCTTGCATGCCATTCATGCCGGGCAGGACGTTCATGCCCAAGGAGCCATTCATGCCTTGCAGCAAAGCCAGGCCTGCAGGTGCACCATTTCCCCCATGAGTGGAACAGGGAAAATGCCAAGCATGTGACTGCTGCTGAAGACACGTTTGCATGAGTGAAACCACCATAAGCTGTGCCTGAGTGACAACCACGTCTGCACTGACTAGAACCCGATCACAAAGCCATTCTGCAACTAGTTGCCGTGATGTGCATAAACAGCGTGGCATGAACCAAGCGCTGCACCACCATTAGCAACCACCATCAGCAATCCCAGCTGAGCTGCCAGGTTTGCTCCATCACTCACTATCAAGAGCTGAGTTTTGAAGCTGCTGGTTCAGTAGCGCTGGAGCTACAGCTGCCGCCGCTGCTGCTGCTGCCACTGCAGATCACAACAGCGTTGAGCAAAGCACATGAGGATTGGTGTTCCATGCACGCTTTGCTGGTAAACTTGCGGGGGTCTGAATGCTGTACAAAACAGGCTACCAACAGTGACTGTCTCTGCAGGCTGTCATGCTTACCGTCATATGGCAAGGGTGTGCCTGGCTTGGACGTGGCTGGCGACCTGCCTCGTGAAGAGGGGTTGAGGTGCGATGGCATGGGTGATGCTCCGCGTACACCTGTGCCCAGGCAGGCACGATCATGCAGATGTTTGTGCTGTGTGCTGTGCAAGATGTAGTTGACAGTTGTCCTCACGCATTGACGGCAGGGCTGCACCAGTATGCATGCCACTCACTGAGCTGCTGAAATGCCTGAAGCATGGTGTCAGGAAGCCCAGCAACCTGCGCCGGACCTTGCTCATCGATGACTTCCAGCCCTGCGGCACAGAGCAGTAGCAGTGCGGCATTGGTACTTGTTTAGCTGCATGGCAATGTGCGGATGGGCAGGTTGCTGTCACTCGTTGCCCTTACCTGGCACCCTGCCAAGCATTGGTTGGCCTCCTGGCACGCCAGCTGCATTCATTAGCTGCTGCTGTGCATGGCTGCCCAGTCTGTGTGCATGCTGCTGCAGGAATTCCTGATATAGGGTGCGGCCCTCCAGTGGCAACGGCGGCGGCATCTTGCGCTGCCCCGAGTACTCCATGTAGAACCTGGCATAGTCATCATCATAGCGAATGTCCGTAATGGTGTGCTCCATTGGCGTCGCTCGTGGGCCGACACCTATAGGGTCCGCAGCTCCCTGCGCGGCAGCAAGCAGTAGCAGCGAGAGGTGGTGCTACCTCCTAGGTCCAGAATGTGACTCAGCTGCAAACTCCGGGCGTCAGCTCACAGAATACAAGCTGAGCCTTTACACTGTTGCACGCCAGATACAGCAACGAAAGGAGACTGGCACACTGTTATTTGAGATCCCTCCTTGAGTCGCACCCCGTGAGGTAGGCCCCATCCTTCTTGCAGGTGTGGAGGCGCAGATGTCGCACGAGGGATGTCTTCTAGCAGCTTAGAGAACTCACGATCATAATCCCGCCTGCGCCAGACACATCCATCACAACAAAAAGACCAAATCAAGACGAAGGGCAAGCAAGTCAAGCAGCTTAACTGCATCAAAAACATCATAAATTGCACAATCATCTGTACGCAGCACAGCCACTTGGCGGCGAGAAGGGGCGGCGCTTGGCCCACCAAACACTTTACGCAAATCTATAGCTGGCGGCAGCCTTACCAATTCGGGCTTGTGCCGAGATTGTCTCGCACTTGCCCAGTGAACATGGCCCCAGAATCCTGCTCCAAAGCGTCGATGAATGGCGCCAGCAGGCCTTGGATTGCTCAAACGATGATCAACACGCACACGCCGAATTCTAATCGCAGTGTGGTTGTATGTGACGCCACTGCCCAGGCGCTCACATCCTCATAACGATTCGCACTTTCGTTGAAAAACAGCAGTTTCTAACCGGGATGTATGCGCCTCTGCTGCATGCAATGCATATAGTTCTTTGGCTCCGCTTGCGGCCATGTCAGAACATCTGGCAGAGCCGGAAGGCACCCATGCAAAAATCGCCCACGCAGACAAGGCAAACTTCTTTTTTTCGCCCATGCAAGACTGCTAATGGGCGTCTGCTGAATGCCATGCATTTAGTCCTTTGCTGCGATGTCAGAACATCTTAAAGTATCTTAAACCCACCCCTCATCCTTACTGAATGTCATCCTTTGTGTCCAGGTGGGACCGTGATGTGAATGAGCGAGGTGGCAGCTGGCAGGCAGAACAGGCAGACCTGGTGTGCTCGCAAGATGACACCCCAGCATTCAAGCTGTTCAATGACACCCCCACATTCAACTGTGTTTATTGAAAACAAGCTTGGCGGGGCGAGGGAAGGCTGCAGTTCCGAGTGGTATTGAGCCCACTTTACATTGGCTTTGATGATCGCCTGTAGAACGTCAGCCCATGTAAAACGCCCATGCAAAAAAGTGTCCGTTGTGGGGAGCAAGTGTCAACCTGGGGTCGCAATTTGGACAAGGCCAAATGGACAAGGCCAGGGCAGCCAAATTGGCCCCCACAGGCCAGTGAAACTTGCTACACAGTCATGCCACCAGTACTGGACACTGTATCTGTCTTGTCTGCCACAGTGACTCGTCAATCCACGTCATGGACTGCAGTTCAATTCAAGATATTGACGGCAGACAGGAGAAGCAACACATCCAGTGACGCTGCAGTGACGCTGCTGCCGCTGCAGTCCATCTGCAACCTGTGGAGTGCGCTGAAAAATACCAACATAACTGGGCTGGCACACAGAAAAACTGCTTTTCGTAGATAATCATTGTGGAGTTCCAAACTACCACTGGTTTCAGTGATGGACACAAGGGTAGGCTGGTTGCCATGGAGGCATGGGCTCTTTCCTTTGCACTGGCTGCCGCTTGCTCAAATGTACTTCTAGCTCAGCTGTCCAGTAAGTTGGTGTTGTTGTTGTCGCCATCACATGCACATTTGGACCATAGGGCCTGACGAGCCTAAATACAAATGTTAGGCAGTTCTGTGGTGGTCAAGAAATCATGGTTGAGGATTGTCCCAAAGGTTGCATGGTGACCGCACCTTGATGAAGGGCGTTGAAGGGCTTGCTCAAAGTTAAGTCTAAAGGTACATGATACAGTTAGTCTTGCCGCAAGACTGGGGCGTGGCCCATATGCCTCCATAGCTTCAGAGAGAATGACATGCCCAACATGCCAGGGATGGCATGGCCGATGGCCAGCCTACTCACACACAGCTCCCACCGGCTGAAGGACAGCCTCATGCCTTGCATTTTAGCATATGTGGCAACAGCCAGGGTTGATAGGTGTGTGTGTGGCACGCGCGTCCAGCATAAGCATGTTTGACAGGCCCACGTGCGTATGCATATCAACAACGTTGCAACAAAGCGGTCTGAGAGGTCGCTCTTTCAAGAACAGGTCGATGCACCTGTTTACAGGAGACCAGGAGATCCCGAACATTGGCGGTGCACTGGCGGGGCTTTTGTCATGGTTTTTGATTGAGGCCATTCACCCACAGAGTCTAGGACTTGACCCCGTGGTGACCCCATGTCCCCATTCATTACTGCTGTACAGTGACTGAACAGGGATTGTTCATCACTGCCTGGTGTGGAACTCACAGCTCATGATAAATCAGAGGACGCCATGCCTTACAAGCAGTCGGTCTCGCAAGTGTGCCGAATTAAAGCACTTGCCATCGCTTCCTGCCCCTACTGCCCCTAAGATGTTTGACAGTATGTCAGTGCAAAGGCATGACAACCTACATGCAGCCTGGCAGCAGCATCACTTGTTCAGTCGCCACTCAAAATCCAGAAGGTCTTGAAATCTCTTCACCAGGCCATAGGGAACCAAATCCGTCCAAAGTGTGAATCCCTTCGCACTGCAGCATGACTGTTGTCAACACCACAATGCATGATCTGGCTAGTCAGGTCAACCAAACTGCCTCTGCAGAACTTGGCGCAGGGTCTCCATGTGTTCAGGCAACCAAATGGGGACTTAGGTCGCATATTGAAAAAGGTGTTTGCCAGTTCTGGGACAATTCCTTTGTGTTTCCCAGTCCGTGTTTGAGTGCAAGTGCTATACAGTGACAGTCCCTATTTCCGAACGGCCCAAGATCCGATCAGTGTTCAATGCTGCGTTTGTAAGGGGACTCTCACCCCATGACGGCTCTCTTAACCGCCAGCATTGTCCTCTATTGCAGCGTCCATTGCCGCACCCTGGGCAATGGCCTCCAGCAATTCTACATACTGCAGGTATAAGTACTAGAGACCTTTTGAAAGCATAGAAGAGGCCACCGCACGAGCAACCTGACTTGGGACAAAGACCAGCATCATGGGGCAATCGGTTTTGCCAAAGCGCCACAAACACCACTTAACGTGTGAATAGCGTAATGGGATTTGGTCGGATAAAGGGACAGTCACTGTACTGACAACTGCACGCACCGTGAACCACATTCAGGACAGGCGGCGCCACATTGCGACTGGTTTTAGTACAGAACACAAGAATTGTCCCAGAACTGGCAAACATCTTTGTTTTTGAAATGGCTGCTGTGTTGTTTCTGCATCCGCATTAACAAGCAGCTGCGCCCTCTTGTCTGCCAGGTATCATTGTCTGGCGACTGCCTCCAGCAAAACCCATAACTTGCAGGTACCCGTGGACAGAGCTGCATGCACAGCCCTTGCATTATGAATCATTGTTATCAACGTTAGGTCGTGAAAGCACACAACCCGGAACACAAACTCAACACCTGCTCGTTTAGTCATGCTGCGCGTCACAGTGCACACAGAAATCGTTGTTAACAACGTTAGGTCGTGTAAGAACACTCCAGAGCTGCCCAATGAGCGCAGCACCTCTTTGGCCCATTTCCTCTGGTGCATAATGCATGCTGAGTGCGCCACCCCAGGAAGACTGAGCGGAGTGCACGTGCATCTGGCTAAGCCGACAGTATGTCCAGCAGAAGCTGGTTGCAACCATCTCGTCTGCCCTCCACTCATCGGCTGAGTTTGTGCGACTAGAACTAGTACCATCCAGTGCTGGTCTATTCGCTGGCAGGTTCGGAAGCATCCGCCATCTCAGCGTCCTCGTCCTTGGTGGCTGGTGGAATGCCACATGGAAGCAGCATCTTCTGCAAGAAGTTGTATCTGCAGCATGACCCAGACAAGCGCATGCCATGTGAGCCTTGCTCCAATGCACAAACCTGTCTTTGATCTGCTGGCGTTCGCAAGTGCTGCCTGGCATGCTGGTGGTTGTGAAGCTCAACAACAAGGTCCGTCACCCATCATCTGGACATGCCACTGTGCAGCACGCATGCGCTTGGCTACTACGTGTCCACGTACTCTGGTGCAGACCATCACCAGGTTCTATTTGCGTAGCCAAGAAGGCTAAGTCAATGATTTGCCAAGCTCGGACGTGCTGGCAAGTAACAAGCATGCACTCACTTTGTCCTGCCCACAGACTCGTTCTCCACCAGCGCAAAGTACGAGAGCAAGTTGTGGTGTCCAATGTAGGACGAGTAGCTATCCCTGTGCATGTTGAGGGCCCATTCGAACTTGGTCAAGTCAGCATGCCCGGTGCCTACATACTTAGCTTGAAGGTGCTCTATCTGGCTGTTGATATTGATACGGTCTGACTGGGTTGCCATCTTGACTTAGACGGCCAGAAGAAAGGAGAAACAATGCGACAGCCCAAACTCGCAGGCCAGCAGTCCGGGAAACCCGCGAAAACTCCGCACATGCTGCATGTGCTTGGCTGGCGGGATCCAGCCAAGGATCCAGCCAGGGCAGCGGGACAGGTATCCCAAGGACTTAATTGCCACACAGCTTGCTTGCTTCTCTTTGGCTGGCGGGCGCAGCCGTCCCACTGATCATCATGCAAGCACGCGCGCAGAACCATCTCGCAGCCAGTTCTTCCCAGCAGATCAAGCATCTGTATCCCTCGGCAGCTGCACCTGCACGCGTGTGCCGGCGCACACGTCTGAGCGTGCGCGCCATGGCATCAGCGCCGCCCCAAATCATGGTGAACAGCATTGCGGGCAAGATGGGTCAGGCAGTGGCAGAGGCTACTCTACGTGCCGGCCTGGAGCTTGTACCATACACGTTGTGCCATCAAGAGCTGGCAGACGAGGTCAAGCACTTATCTGTTGGGGGACAGCAGATAGCAACAGTGGGCCCTAATGCCAGGGATGCTCTTGGACACCAGCTCAAGGCTCAGTACCCCAACCTTGTGGTCGTGGACTACACCGTGCCTGACGTTATCCATCAAATGGCAGACTACTACGTCCAGCACCGGATACCATTTGTCATGGGAACCACCGGCGGTGACAGGGCACGGCTACTTCAGCAGGTTCAGGATGCCAAGCTGCCTGCTGTCATCGCCCCGAACATGGGCAAGCAGATCGTGGCCTTCCAAGCCATGTTCGAAAACGCAGCTGCGGCGTTCCCAGGGGCCTTTTCAGGCTACAAGCTCCGTGTGGTGGAGTCACATCAGTCCACTAAAAAGGACACCTCAGGAACAGCCAAGGCCGTGGTGGCATCACTGAACGGCTTGGGCCTCAACTTTGACGCGTCTCAGATTGAGCTGGTCAGAGAACCCAGTGAGCAAGTGAGTGTGGCGTGGAATGTACACACTTGCATTTGGTGGGAACTACAAACATGAATTTGAGAAACTCTGCTTCTAGCTGTGTGCCCTGGATGTGCTCGAGGTGGTACGGGTTGGCAATAATTATTTAGTACTTCAGGCACTGCACAGAGTCACTTTCTCGCCAGCCAGACTGAAGTGGCCCACAGTTTGCAATGACTACACTGGCGAAGTTTCAATGCAGACAGCTGCATCACCCACGCACACGGACACGATAATGTATGTGTATTGAAATGCGCGCCTGCGTCACCACCATCATGGATACTTGCTACAAACAAGTGCTCAAGCCAAATCTGCCAAACCAAGATCTTGGGCGCCAAATTCGTTTGAAAATGGGTCACGACACAAGACAGTAACCGATCACATGCTGGTATTTACCATCTGAGAATCTGCCATGCAGCAGACGACAGCCTGTAATTCATTACTCAAGATTTCCCTGGTACTCAAGGGGTTCATGCTGCGTGCTTGGCTGCAGATGTCCCGCATGCACGTGCCCGAGTCAGCCCTGAACGGACACGCGTACCACACATACCAGCTGGTTTCATCGGATGGCAGTGTCATGTTTGAGTTTCAGCACAACGTGGTGGGGCGCACCACCTACGCAGAGGGAACAGTTGATGCATGCCTTTTCCTGTCCAAGCAGATACAAGCCAACAGCCAGCAGACATTGTTCAACATGGTAGATGTCCTGAAGGCTGGGTCGATGAGATAGGCCGACACGAGGTGAACTCATAATAGCTGTGACAATTTGAACGTTACCCCTTGATTGCATCATCTGACAGACTCTGATCATATCGAGTTCACTGAATTCGACACGACTTTCACTCTGTTTTGGTGCTTTGAATGCTGTCAATCGCGTTCCAACTCGGTTTCAGAATGTGTGTGGGTACTGAGTCAGTTGTCGCACCTCCTGAGCCAAGCACTTGTGTACCCTTGGCTAATTGTTAGCCCAGTCACGTGCAATTTGCTCCTGTACTGCAGCTGAGTGTGGTTAGGACGCACTACATCCCCCATCGAGATCACACCTAAGCGTCAATAGCAGTGTCAGCAACATCGGCAGTGTCATTCAAGGATGAATAAGCCACATCACTACCGTACTTTGCCCTTTCATGTTTGACCTGGGTCCAAACACAAGAATGAATGAGGGGTGATTGGGAAAAATGTATGGATGACAACAGCGTCACACTTCACTCAGTGACCAGACAATGTGTCCTGGGGTTTCCTGAGTTGGAGGGCGCGACAACGTGGTTACTGTATCTAGCACATTGCTGAGTGGCTTTTTCAAAATGCAGGCCGTTCGTCACAAGCACTCAATCGGTGCGAATCCAATCCTGACAAAAACAACGACACCTGCCATCCGTCCCCTTCCGTCATGTTTGCGATGCAGCGGTGTACAGCGTCGTGTGGGCAGGGCAAATGGCATCATCCTCGCAGCATCTGCCCAGCAATCTGCCCCTGCCTCCACTCGCGCACCGAGGCTCATCCAGCATAAGTCTGAGGTGGGGAAGCTGCCGCATCAACGCCCACTATCATGTTGTGCGTCAACTGTGCCAAATGCATCGCGGTTTTGTCGCCCACCTTGTCGAGGTTAAGGGGTTTGGATCGCGATCTCTAACGCTTGACCTTTGCCTCATCTACAGGCATTCTGGTTCTACAGATTTCTTTCCATTGTGTATGACCATATAGTCAACCCAGGTGCGCATCATGAGCTTCATGGTAAAGTGGGGCAGGAGTCTTAGCTGCGTGAGTGGGGGCGAGAAAATGGTGGCATGCACATGTCCGCAAGCGCTGCAGCCAGCTTTAATCTTGCCCGTGGAAATCCCGGCAAGCAAACCATTCGAGGTGCCCACGCTCACTGGCTTGGTTGGCTGCACCAACACATGCATGCGTGTGACTCTGCCATGCTCAGGCCACTGGACTGAGGACATGCGTGAGGATGCCTTGAAGCCTGCACAACTCGACCGACCAGACCTTAAGGCAAGACAGTGCTATGGCATGCTGTTGTCACCGATTTGGGTAAACTTTTCTCTGTATTGCTGCACGCATGAAGGAAGCAGGTCACACAGCCTGCACAGTCCACCCCTTGCTTTCTAGCCATCAGCAAGTCACAGATACGATTGCAGTGCGCATATCAGCCTTGCAGATCACACAAACCGTCCCACCGCGAGGGCACCGGCAAACAGATCCAGTAATCCAGGCAATGGGAGATGGAGGATTCAGAACAGCAGGCAACTGGGCACGTGAACAGGTCCTCAGCATGTCTGAGGAGGCCAGAGCCAGTGCAGCGCATCTTGGCAAGTGTCATCTGAGGTGTCGCCTGAGTTGCATGTCTTGTGGCGTGCAGGTTGTGGATGTAGGTGGTGGCACCGGCTTTTGCACCCTGGGCATCGTCAAGACGGTCGACCCGACAAACATCACGCTTATTGATCAGTGAGTGTTGCCTGTGGATGTGGACACGCATGATCAGCACAGACATCTTGTTTTGCACCATTATCTGTTGTTTACAAAGAATCCGTTAGGCCATCTTCCTCACAAGAGGGGAGGGATTCCAACCCGTCCAACCTACATGTGAAGGGGATTGCGACACACCAGGATAGTAATGGTGGTGGCCAACCTCTTGAGGTGCTATCCTCCCATTAGTCTGTGGTCGCGCTGGTATGGTCTCCCAGAGTCTGAGGCCACTTATCATAATTTTTGAGGCAATGCAACCACATGGGCATTTTCAACCACCACCATGTGACTGCATACACTTTCCAAGCCAAGCAGGTGTACTTGCTGTGCACTTGCACTTGCACAGATCGCCACACCAGCTGGCCAAGGCACGGCAGAAGCCAGCGCTGAAGAACATCAGCATCATGGAGGCAAGTGCACCTGCCGTGGGGCGCAGGATAGGGCGGTGAGCACTCTTGCTGGTGATGAGTTGCTTGTCACTTACCAGTTTGTAGCATGGCTACATCTGCTGGGAACATTGTGAGATGCACTGATCCGAATCTGTAGCCTGACCTAATCAAACATGAACATCTTCCCTAATTCACTAAAGGCGCCCATCACTATTCACACGCACAACATGCTGAAGGACTGGATTCAGAGATCTACAATTGCAATGCCATTGCCACCACCACGCCTGCCACACTGCGTTTCGCGCCTTCAAATACTGTCCTTGATTGCACGCTCACTAGGCAAACCACACATAGCCGCACATGCATGGTCTAGTTGCATGTGTTCACCATGTCAGCGGCACCTGTCTCCTGTGCTGCTCTCAGGGCGATGCCGAGGACCTTCCCTTCCCCACTGACAGCTTTGACCGCTACGTGTCCGCGGGCTCCATTGAGTACTGGCCTGAGCCCCAGCGCGGCATCAAGGAGGCGTACAGGGTCGTCAAGGAGGGGGGCATAGCGTGTGTCATTGGGCCCGTGCACCCCACCTTTTGGCTATCCAGGTGTGTTGCAGGAATGCGTTGGTTGGTTCGGCCGTTGGTCGTAAAAGAAGTTTGCCAGTTCTTGGACAATTGTTATGTGTAATTTTCAGTTGTGATGCGTTTGTTTGAGTGCACACAGTGGAACTGGAATCTCGATCTCGCTGGAATTGTCTCAGAACTGGCAAACTGTGTTTTTGGGTGGCAGTGTGGAGCTTTCATTTCACGGATGATTGGCGCTGTTCGTGGCAGTGCGTGCAAACAGCTATGAACAGCCACCATCGTACAGCGTTTTAAGACGCTGCTGCATTTGATGACCAAACAGTCCAGATCAATTGCCAACACTTGCTTCCCGTCGTCCTGCTCCCATCCTGTGTCACACTCATGCTTGTGTGGCATGATGATGCTGGTCTGGCTTGACAGGTTCTTCGCTGACGTGTGGATGTTGTTCCCTCGCGAGGACGAGTACATTGACTGGATGACCAAGGCTGGGTTCGTTGACGTCAAGATGACGCGGATAGGCCCCTCCTGGTACAGGGGCGTGCGCAGGCATGGACTCATTATGGGCTGCAGCGTCACTGGGGTCAAGCCCAAGGTACGTGGGAGAGAGCATGTGCAGCTGGTGTAATCTTGTTGTGCTGCAGTCCTTCAGGCACGGTTGTAGTCATTTGGACTTGTTCTGGCCATGGCAAGGCTTGGCACTGAGCTGCACTGCGATTGGCTGGCGACTCGCTGGGCACCGACTTTGCCATGGGCAAGCTGAGCAGGGGCACGCTGAGCACTGCGTGGATGATAACAAAATGTGGTGTAGTCCTTTTGGCTGGTGACTCGCTGGGCAAGCTGAGCACTGCGTGGGTGATAACAATCTGTAGTGCAGTCCTTTTGGCTGGACATTGTTCTCGCCATTGGCAAGAGGGATGAGGTCAAGTTCTGCACAAGGAGCTTATCAGTCGCCCTAGGGAGAGTTGATGTTCTATACCGTGCGTGCTGTGCACTGGTTCGGATTGCAGGCTGGCGAGTCTCCCTTAACCATGGGTCCCAAGCTGGAGGAGAGGGGCAAACTGAACCGCAACCCTATTACTTTCCTGATCAACCTGATCCTGGGGACAGCAGCAGGCGCCTACTACTTCCTGGTGCCGGTGAGCGCTTTATCTGCACGCACTGCAGTCAAGAAGCTGAAGCAATTGCACTTGTAGCTTGAGCGCTATCAGTGTTGGTGGCCCTAGGTTGCACTGGGCCTCTCTGGGAGGACTGCAGTGCTGGGCTGAAGTGTTTTGATCATTACACAAGCCTGACCAGCAGTGTCATCACCACCAGACGTGATGCAAGAGCTTATATCTTGTATCAGGGTGGGCGGTGATAGTCGCACGAAACATGAACCTGGCCTTGCCTTCAGATCACAAGCTGTGTCACTTTGTGTGATGTGATGTGCAGATCTACATGTACATCAAGAACCTGATTGTTCCCAAGGGCCAGCCGCTCTGAGTTGCCAAAAGTGTCGTAAATGTGCCAGGCAATGCTGATTGTCAAGGGAAGTGCAAGCTGGGAGTGTTTGCGGGTGGTGTGCTACGTGGAAGCTCGCACCCTTTCCATGCTCGACTGTGACAGCAAGCAAGAGTTATCGGCAATCAGACCGCTGTGACCCGCATATTTGGCCATCGCTGTTGGGGTTAAGTGCCTTTGGCTATCAAAATTTTGTCAAACGTCCGAAGCCTATGCCAGGCTAGCAAGTACGCCCACTGAGCAAGGGAGATTCAGTGATTGACAGCAGACATGTGGATGCTGTTCCCTCGTGAAGATGAGTACTGTGAATGTATGACCAAGGCGGCTGCGCAGGGTTGACCTGAAATTGGCTTCCTGAAGCTTTCTATCATTACAGAATGAATTGCGGCTGATTCCCTGCCTAATTTTTGTAACCACTTGAAGGGATTTGACTGAGTTGCGTTTGGCGTTCCGTTCAAGTCATTAGAAGTTCAAGTCATCTGGAGGTTGAAGTTGGGTTGATTGACAATGACAACGACTTGCTTAGGTATCACACGGACTGACGCACTACAAGCGATCGTCAAAGCCAATGTAAACTGGGGTTGATACCACTCGGAACGATATCTCCAGAAGGCTTGCCATGCCCATATTGCCCACATTGCATGACACAGCCAAAAAAAGGGTTCTTGCTGTGAGTCACGCTGTGGGTCACACTGCGTGTGCGTGTGTGTGTACAAAGAGTCTGTGTGTTAGTCTACAACCAACTGACTAGCGTGTGTTGGTACACGGTACGATGCCACTTCTGGGACAGGCTGTTGACCATGTCTCATGTTGTGCGATGTTGAGCGATGTTGAGCGTTTATCATTGCTCGCTGTCTGCGGCGCTGACGCACATGTTGCGCTATCGATGCAGCCAGGGACTGAATGATGGTCTGGTCCTAATTAGCACCCTTCCATTGTGGCCAGTCAATACGTTTCCCATGGAACAACACGATGCACCACTGCCAATCACTGGCTTTAGGGTAGATGGATAAGAAGGAGGGAGTGCACACCAAGAAGCACGTCCAACGGCCTCAGCGATCGAGTATCAGGGCCATTGACTGAGACAAAAAAAGAAGTCTGACATCCATGCATCACGACAGCTGCACTGCTACTCTCACAGAGATCAATGATTGTTGCTGTTGTGCTTCTGGATTGTAAACGTATCAGGAAGTCAGGGCTTCTTGAAGTGAATGAACCCGCAGAATTGAACAAGCGCATAATCCATTTGACGCTCAACACTAGAGCGGCAAGAACCGCCGCGGCTGCGCCGCAACAAGTGCGAGCGACCTGATTGAGTTATCGTCAGTCACCTGTCACATCATCCATGTTGCCTGCTTTGCCTGCTGTCATTTACAAGTGCCGACAGCCACACAAGATATCCAGCCCAAACGACGGCAGACAGCTCGAGTCGGCTCTGTACGAGAACGCTTAATTTGTGCGTTCCAGTTCGTGGGCGCGCACATTGTCCCGCACCTCCCTTGGGCCTGCCGCTCCCTGTCGCGTTGTACTGTTTGGCAGGTTGCTTGCACGAGATGGCTCCAGACTTGCCTGCGCGGCGCTTGGGGCTCATCCAGCACAAGTCCGAGGTAACTTTGAGGGAACTGGCCCCGTGCTGTGTTCTGTTGATTCTTGAACATGCACACCTGGTTGCGATCGGTAGGCATCTGAACTTGAAGGGCGGGTCCAACTGCGCTGCTATTGCCAGCTGTCAGGTCCCTGCATCTCAGACGGTTGTGATTTACCAGCGCCTCAATCGTTGGGAAATGCTGGTCGCAATTTGGGCAGAAGTGCAGCTTGTGTCCACTGGCAAACATCTTTTTTTTTTCGCTGCACGTTGTCACGTCATCTGGGGCGTGCATCGCGACTGCACGCCATCGTGATCCTAACGCTCGACACATGCTGCCTCTTGTCGATAGGCTTTCTGGTTCTACAGGTTCTTGTCTATTGTGTACGATGACATCAGAGACAATCCAGGTGCGCTCTGCAGAACGCGGTCACTTCAGGCACCTTAAGCCTCGAGCATGACTTGTGACAAGTTGAGCTTTGTGTTGCTGCTGTTCGTTTGTGTTATGGCATTTATGTAAGTCTGCTGTGGAGCACAAGCCAGTTCTCTCCACAACGAGTATACATACTCACGGTTGTAAGTTTGCATGTGTGGGTGCTTGTGTGTGTGTGTGTGTGTGTGTGTGTATCCCGTGTGTGTGTGTGTGTGCGTGCGCGTGCGCGTGCGCGTGCGCGTGTGTGCGCGTGCGCGTGTGCGTGTGCGTGTGTGTGTGTGTGTGTGTGTGTGCGTGCCAGAAACGGGTTACAGTGCAGCACTCAGGCAACGTCTGTGATCTTTGAACATCATTTCGTATCTGCCAGGCCACTGGTCTGAGGACATGCGCGAGGAAGCTCTAGAGCCGGCCCAGCTGGATCGACCAGACCTTAAGGTAAGACTCGGGCGCGCAGAACCCTCTCGTAGCCAGTTCTTCCCAGCAGGTCAAGCATCTGTATATCTGTACATCAAAGCCAGTCAAGTAAGACGAGTTGATGCGGGAGCACTGCCGCTCAGCCTTATGCCTTGTATCATGCTCAATCACCGTTATGTTTCATTTGTTGTTGGTGGGGATCATCAGCGGCACAAATCGGACGTTTTCCCCGTCCCCTGCTGCCGCCTGAGCTGCGTGCCTTCAGGTTGTGGATGTTGGTGGTGGCACCGGCTTTTGCACCCTGGGCATCATCAAGACTGTCGACCCAACAAACGTCACGCTGGTCGACCAGTGAGTCCAGCCTGTGCATGCAGTCGAAAAGGCATGCACTGCAGCCAGTGTTAAGAGTGTTGCTGGTTTGGGCGTGCTTTCTTAGACACTCAGTCTGTGTTGTGCGGCTGAGTCTGCACAGGTCGCCACACCAGCTGGCGCACGCAAAGCAGAAGCCTAGGCTCAAGGGCGTGACCATCCTGGAGGCAAGTGCATCCCAGTGCGCTTGCCTGAGGCAGCCGCAGGCGTCTGCCGAGCGTATGACAAGCATGGCAGCAGCCATGATCATCACCCATGCCATCAGCTGTGTCGCATCAAGGCACATGGCTGCATTTGCCTAGGAGTGAGCATATGACAGTGGCCGCTTGCTCCATTAGGCAGCCATTACACCGAAGCTGTCGAGAAGCCACAAGAGCACACACAAGCAGGACTCCAGAAAAATGCCGACATTCGCACACAAAGCCGGCTTGACGCAAAACACACGATGGGGACTGTCTCGCACGTGACCGTGTCCGTGTATCCCAGGGCTCATCACACACTAGCCACTTTGACCGACACACGAACTGGCCCAGAACTGGCAACCATTATTTTGCCAGTTCTTTGCTTTTAGACTTTGTGTTCCTAACAGCAACCTAGCATGATGTGCTTGGCGTTATCATTGAAACAGGGCGATGCCGAGGACCTTCCCTTCCCCACTGACAGCTTTGACCGCTACGTGTCCGCGGGCTCCATTGAGTACTGGCCTGAGCCCCAGCGCGGCATCAAGGAGGCGTACAGGGTCGTCAAGGAGGGGGGCATAGCGTGTGTCATTGGGCCCGTGCACCCCACGCACTGGCTGTCCAGGTGGGGACTCATAGCAGAGTATGAGTAACACGCATGGTTGCAGCTGGCGGGATGGCATGGCAGAAGAGACACCTAAATGCTTTGTTGGAACTGAGGTGCGATTGACGCTTCACTAGCCGTCTGCCTCGTCCAAAGTCCAGGAAAACATCAAGTGGAGTGCACGTTTGCAGTACAAGCTCTAAAAGCGGCGGTCGGCCCTTGCACGTCCTGCAGGTTTTTTGCAGACATGTGGATGCTGTTCCCCCGTGAGGACGAGTACTTTGAGTGGATGACCAAGGCTGGTAAATTGCCCATGAGGTTGGATCTCAGTTTGACCTCTCAGAAATGGATGCACAGATAATTCAGCCGCCCATTATGCTATCACCTGCATGGAACCCGTACGGGCGAGAGACTTTGTTGCCGTGCCCATCCTGCTGTGCAGGTTTCGTGGACATCAAGCTGAAGCGTGTGGGCCCCTCCTGGTACAGGGGCGTGCGCAGGCATGGACTTATTATCGGCTGCAGTGTAACTGGGGTAAAGCCGAAGGTGCGTGGACGAGCACATGTCCACGGTGAAACGCTGCAAGTGGCACTGTTCTGACCTGCAGTCGGTTGACGCGAGCTGAGCGAATTAAATATAAGTTACCACACAGTGTGTCACACGTCAAGTGTCCTGACTGCTGCCCGCACCTGTGTAGCTCCGCATCCATGGTTAGTCAACACGCAGAGCGACACTGCATGCAACGTCTGCAGGCTGGAGAATCACCTTTGGCCATGGGCCCCAAGCTGGAGGATAGGGGCACACTGAACCGCAACCCTATCACTTTCCTGATTAACCTGCTCCTGGGGACAGCAGCAGGCGCCTACTACGTCCTGATACCTGTTGAGTGATACTTCTGCGTGCACTTCTTTGAACAAAACCAAGCACTGCTACACGTAGCATGAGAACTGTTGCTTTACG
Source organism: Chloromonas sp. AAM2 (assembly GCA_004335635.1). NCBI lineage: Eukaryota > Viridiplantae > Chlorophyta > Chlorophyceae > Chlamydomonadales > Chlamydomonadaceae > Chloromonas > Chloromonas sp. AAM2. The sequence continues at coordinate 45,888 of QAXH01005270.1, forward strand.
CACCTGTACCTGGGAACTGAAACCAAACCTAAGCCGAGTCTTGTTACTTGGTCAAAGGCTGCACACCAGTGCAACAATCGCTGGGCCACACCGCATAATCCACTTCGGCCACGCAACCAGGATCTCCCCATCAATTCAGTGCTAGTGGTAGTACGTGGAATAGACTGCCTTATGCATGTGCAGTGGTAAAGCGTGTTGCGCTGTGCATGATCGACTCTTCATTTGCGTATATCTGCCATCTCGTGCTGTGCAGAAGTACATGTACCTCAAGCATCTGTTCGTTCCCCATGGCCAGCCGCTGTGACCTGGTGCAAGCAGCGGATACACGCCGATTGACTGGTAGCGTCAATGTAATGAACTGCGCTGACCAATGTCAACCACCTGAAAATGTCTACCATGAGGTGGTGGACACTGGTCGGTAGACCGGTCTGAGCCTTGTGTTTAGAGGCACACGGGTCAACACGGTTCAGTAGCATGGTGCAGCCTTCTCTCACATGCATGGATTTCTGACATTCGCGCTCCGTGCATGTGCCATCCCCTGGTGTAATTCCTGTACAACAGTGTCTTGCTTCAGTCATTCGTGAACAGGTGTCCCTTTGTCTGCACGTAGCACAAAACTCAGAACAGTCCTGAGAGTGGTCAAGCGTCCAGGCACAATTCTGAAGTAACTCTATTTCCGATCACCGGTAGGCGTTCCCCTTGCAGCTAAGGTCACTAGACCTGTCACTGTGGTTGCTACCGCCCGTATGCTGAATCTTCCGTGCCGGGTTCCTGCTGCACACCGCTCAGTAGCAGTCCATGCTCAAATGCTAAGGGTGCCTCTGTCCAACAGGCTCGCCGAAGTCAAGTGCAGCAGCACAGATGCTGGGCCCCCCTGCAACCCGCACTGCCGTGTGGGCATGCCTGCACCTGGCGCATGGATTAATATTATCCGCAAAGCCAGAATAAAAGGACAGTAGCACGTCAGCCTATTGTGGTAGTGGTTTGTTGCGCACTCAGGAGGGAGGGTAGGAGGCGTGCATGTCTTTCTCCTGGTCCATGGGTCCACAAGCCTCGGGAGGGTGGGCAGCTCTGACAATGCTCCTCTTGGCCTCCATGGGTTCGTCTTTGAAACACTCACGAGCAAGTCGAATGCGCGTGTCAAGTGCTCGTAGAACCGGTGCATGTGCCGAGCGTTTCCAGGCCATGCAAGCGCGCAACAGCCTCCTCGGTCGACACGCAATAATCTCAAGCTCGCAATGACGCTGTGTGGCAATCGTTAACAATGCCTTTTGCCTGCATTGGTAAGGAAACAATTGGAAACTGTTGATATGGCCACTCCTGCGACCACATCGTCGCAGCCGCCTACGGATGTGATCGTGGCTGGGAAATTCAGGCAAGAACCTTGCCATCAAGCTGTTTAATTGTCTGTAGTAAAGAGGTCAGCTACAAACGCGCTGTATGCCGGTGTTTGTGCAGGCTTGGACGTAAACTAGGTGGCGGCAGCTTCGGAGAAATTTTCTTGGTGAGCCTGCCAAGGAAAGCAGCCGGAAACCCTGAGGCTGACGGTAGTACGACGGCTTTATCAGCACTTAATGGCGCTCGCTTGACGTTTTGCATGCTCTTGCACACGCAGGGCACAAACATTCAGACTGGGGAGGAGACCGGTGTCAAATTGGTAGGTGCCGTTCAGCAGGTCAGCGATGCCATGCGCGCCCTTTGCAACTCACCAGACAGATGTTCATGACAAGCAACCAGCCCCTTCACATTGTCCTGGTTGCAGGAGTCGGTCAAGGCGCGCCACCCTCAGCTGCTGTATGAGAGCAAGCTTTACAAAATATTGCAAGGGGGAGGTGAGAACAGGCCACACTGTGCAAGCATGCCTAGAATACAATCCCATGGCAGGTTCCTGTGGGACTGGCATGCGTGCCACGCATGCATGGCCCACATGCGTAGGTCATGCACCATTGCTTGTGCTTGCCCTTGAGCCACCTGTGGCTCACACCGTGCGCATCACATGCACCATGCCTCTGCATGCAGCTGGCATACCCAACTTGAGATGGTATGGCGTGGAGGGCGAATACAATGTCATGGTTATCGATCTGCTGGGGCCCAGCTTAGAGGACCTCTTCAACTTCTGTAATCGGAAGTTTTCCATCAAGACAGTGCTCATGCTTGCTGACCAGATGGTGAGCGCACGTGTCACATGCGATACCCAGTTAGACAGGATGGCCGCTATTCAGCCAATACAGCCCAGCCAGGCAGCCTCAGCCGGAGCCACGGTGGTGTTGTTGTTGTTGTTAACATGGCCTTCAGTTCAGGGAGGACTGCTCAGCGGGGGCAGGGAGGAAAGGGGAACAGGCAACCTACTGGTCACCCTTATAACAAAGGTGGAGCCACAGCGCGCTGGGCACAGCTCAAATGATGCCATCCAGCAGGACAGGCATATCAAGCACCACTGCCAGCAGCAGCAGGCCGTTCTGTCCAGCTATCAGTTTTCCTTCCTGTGCAGACAGGCCTGACAGCAAGTGCAGTCATTCAATGAGGGCATGCATGCTCGTGTGCATGCATGCTCGTGTGCAGATTTCTCGGGTGGACTATTTGCACAATCGCAGCTTCATCCACAGAGACATAAAACCAGACAACTTCCTTATGGGTAAGACAACTTCCTTATGGGTAAGCCAAAGGATGGTCACTTGGCAAGGGTACACTAAGGCGGCATTGGCATGCGGGTGTCAGTTACCTTTCTAGCACTCAGGAGGCCATATGATGGGCGCACGATGGCCTGCATGTGATGCATGCTCGTTCGCCGACAGAATTATCCAAGAGTTCATGTTACTGTTGGAATGCATGCAGTGGGTCTGCAGGCTGGGCGTCTGCAGGCATGAGTGCTCATTGCAGTGGGTCTGCATGCACCCATCACGGATTCAGTGTTGTTGATTTATCACATTTTCATTTTCTGGTAGTGGTACCAGGTCTTTCTCACTCGCACGCTCTTATCCTCTCTCTTGCTGCAGGACTTGGCAAGCGTGCTTACCAGGTCAACGTTATTGATTTTGGGCTTGCCAAGAAGTACCGCGATCCCAAGACCCATGTGCACATATCCTACTGTGAGAACAAGAACCTCACCGGCACAGCGCGGTATGCCTCTGTGAACACACACATGGGCATCGAACAGAGCAGGAGGGACGATTTGGAATCGCTGGGCTACGTGTTCATGTATTTCTTGCGAGGCAGCCTGCCCTGGCAGGGACTGCAAGCAGCAACCAAGAAGCAGAAGTACGAGAAAATCAGCGAGAAGAAAGTCAAGACACCCTTTGAGGTGCGGCAGCGAGTCGTGGTGTGGTCCTGCCCTGCGTACAGTGCACACCAACAGTTGTATGTTGAATCAGGACAGAACAGGGACAGGTCAGGATGCATGGAGACAATGCTACGACAGGTTGTCTCTGCTGGTACTGCTCAACCAGGTTAGCCCATGAGGTGCATCCGCCCTTCAGGCGTTGCATCATACCATGAAGGTGTGATCAGCACATGGTAGGCTTGTCGTATGCTTGTGGTTGCCGCTGCAGGCTCTATGCAAGGGCTTCCCCCCCGAGTTTGTCATGTACTTCAACTACGTGCGCTCGCTGCGGTTCGAGGACAAGCCGGACTATGCCTACCTGCGGAGGCTGTTCAGGGACCTGTTCGCCAAAGAAGGTACAGACATATACTGTGTTGCACATGGCTTTTATGAGGTTGAGATACGTTGAGAAAGATCAGAGCGTCCCAGCACAGCAACTGAGGCAAGTGGTATGCTATCTCTTGTTGCCTGCTTGGTAGCATCAGCATGCAGGCATGTAAGGAATACTACTAGCAACGCAACCCGGGAAAGACTGGAGTGGTTGATGCCATCTTCTGCATGGGGACACATGTTCCGTGCCTACATTCCTTCAGCTTCGAATCCTCACTGGGTTGCTGGGCACTGCTTGTCTTGTGATGCGTGTGGTTCATGCCTGACCTGTCACAGGGTATAGCTGGGACTTTGTGTTTGACTGGACAATCCTTAAGTTCCAGCGAGCCGCTAACGGCGGGTCCGAGCGGCCCACCACTGCGGACGTGTCGCTCATGCGACAACTGCCCAGCGAACAGAACATGGCAGAAGCGACGCCGTCATTCAGAAGGTACGGATTTGCGAGTTCACAGGTCATGGGACAGGCAGCAGGTGGCCGAGCCGAGGATACAGGGGCATGGGAGAGCGTGGCAGGCAAAGGCATGATGCCTGTTGTTGGGCAGGCAAAGGCTCAATCTGCCTCAGGTTGCTGTGGAAGAGCCGAATGCTGTGCTCTCAACAGGCCCAGCCTTCTTTTGCCTCAGGTTTCTGTGCTATCAGCCCGTTAGGTGTGTCCTACTGTCCCGCTGTGCCGTCGCAGAGATGAAAGCAAGGCGCGTGCAGCAGGAATGACAGGGTTGGCAGCAACACCCAGCATACTGGCGCAGCAACACGCCGCACGGAGAACTCAGCCCACCCCCAGTACCAACACAGCACTCGCCACAGCCACAGCCACCCCCACGCCCCAGCCAGCCGCCGCCTCCGCCTCCCAGCAACAGACGCCTTCCCAGCCGCAAGGGCAAACCACACCGCATCAGCAGACAGCCCAGCAGACGCCCACGCAAGCGTCACAGCCCACACCACCACACCATGCATCCACATCAGAAGTCCAGCCAGCGCATGTGCCTGTGCCAGCCTCACATGCTGCGCCTTTGCATGGTGAGTCAAGATGGAATTGATGAGCTGATTGAGAACAGTAACAAACTGTGACCGGATACATGGCATAGTTAACTGCCAAAGGCCAGTTGCAGACAGTGGACGCTGTTGACTCTTTTTCGTGCTGCTGGATATTTTTGGCACTTATTGCCTGCATGCCGAGCTGGCAAGGTTTGCCAACGTCGCACCGGCAATCAACCATACCGCAGGCCCATAGCGGTGGACAACAAGTGTGCAGACTGATTCGCTTCACTGTGTGTGTGTGTGTGTGGCCCACAGGTGACACCTCTGCCCGTGTGCCGGCCCAGCCCCAGTCGCCCGCAGCGGGTGCGCGGGGCACTGAGACAGTGGCTTCCACAGCGGCAGGGCTGGAGCGGCCCTCATCCTCGTCCTCACGCGTGCGCAAGACATTGGTGAGGGACACACTGCCCCCAGGGCTATGGGCAACATGGGACTGCATGTATCACTTGCATTCGTCACAACGTCATGGTCGGATGACCCAGTTTCACGGTCATGGAAGGTTCAACAGCAGCTACTGGCCTGCCTGGTGTGGTGCTTGCGCTGTGAACTGGTGCTGATTCCTCGCCCTGGCATTGGTCTCATCGCCATTTCCCACTGATTGGTGCATTTGGTACGCCTTGTTTGCCTGCAGCAATCCCTTTTTACCAGATAAGCCACTGCTGCTGCGGCATTGGCCGTGGACGGCTTGCACCCTGCTGGACTGCACACGCTGCGGCGCTCGCTCAGCAACTTGCTGCGGTTGCTGTCATATGTAGACAGCTCTTGGAACATTTCACTGCAGCTTCGCTGTCTTCGTGCTGCACCAGCACAATAAGCAGGCATTTGAATGCGATCTTTGGATGTTTGACCCCAGCACACGGAGTCTTGAGCAGGCCTCCATAGCATCTTCAAAGAATCACACGCCCAAAAGAAGATGTTGCTTGGAACAAAGTGTGTTGATCCGTGCAGCGCAGCGGCGACAAGCTGTGGCTTTGGCTGCCTGGTCCCGGCCACGGCCTTGCCCTTCCAGCCCTCCCCGGCCCCACTGCAGCAGTGCTGTGGGCTGCCCTGTGACTGCTGTGTGCGTTCTAATGTTTGTTGGTTTCGCTGCTGGTCCGGGGCCTGTGCCTGCCTTGCTGCTCGCTTGGCATTGGGTCGGGTGTGCTGTTATGACCAGCCAGATGCTGGCCTAGGCTTGATAGGCCTGTGTTAGTGGGCTTGATGACATCCCATTAACCTACTTTTCCATTTCACATCCAGCACGTGATTGCTTGCGGATGTTCAACAGACGAACCATTGAATCTATCCACGTGTTTCCTGATCGTAAAGATTGGCTGCATTTCGGACTGCCTACTGTTGGCTGTGCTGTAGCATAAGAGCAGTGTTTCGCTTGCACCAGCTGTGTATTTCTTTTCAGGCGTTGGCACATGCAGGTATTGTGGCCAGCTGATCTGGACGAACTTCTCCCAACAGGCTCACACAGGAACCCTTGTTCGTTTCCTTTTGAACCTCCTTGCCGAACCCGCCCTTCTTGACATGAGAAAGGGCTTGTAAACAGTTCTTTGAAACGACAGTCGCCTCGTTACTGCAATGTGCGCCAGCTTCCTTCTGCACAGTGTCCTGTGGCAGAGGATCGCTGTTTGTTGTTTGTCGCACTGCAGCCAGCGACCCCATCCCTGATATGCTGATCACACACGCGTGTGACCGTTCTGGGAGGACCTCCATTCAACAACTGTCGCGACACGGCCTTCATGTTCCATGCACGCTGAACATCAGCGTACTTCGTATCAACGTCGTGGAGAAGACCAGCAGTGCGACTGCCGGAGCATCAGTGGAGCAGCTGGAGGAGGCAAACCAGGCAGGCCTCGTCATGATCGCCTTGCTCAACCGGCAGCTGGCAGAGAAGAACCAACAGCTGAAGGAGGCGCGCCTCGTCGTCGAATTGCTTCTCAAGAAGCTGGAGCGGGCCACAGCACGCAGAAGCACTGGCGGCGCCAGCACCGCCTCTGCCCCCGTCGCCCCTCCTACACCACCCACATCGAAGGACGGCTTCTCTCTCACCCTGCAGCCGGACTCAAACCAGCACTCCGCCTGGTCCTCGTTCTGGGTCACAGGCCGAGACCTCAAGGCTGTTCTGGACAGGGTGCACCGCGAAGGTAAGCACGTGGAGACGTGCGCCTCGGCAATATGATGGCACGGCTCTATCCCAACCGGCGGTGGCAGTTGTGCTTTGTGGACGTTGACTGGGCGGGTTCGGCAGATCAATCAGATCTCTCGGAGACTGAGAAGGACCAAAATCCGCCGTCTCCAGTGATCACGCGTCTCTCCCTTGCGAGGCAGGCACCTGCAGCACCAAGACTTAGTTGCACCCATAGTGGCTCGCAGAAGCGCCCGCAATACGCACACATCTGTCGATTCCAGTAGCGTGAGTACTGAGAGTACTGTTGCCAACGTGGAAGATTAACAGCATGGTTTCCTTGCTTGTACATGGAGTTCCAACTGCATTTTGCAGCATATTGTAGCCTGTCTCTCCTTGAGCTTCCTTGTGTATGTCCGTGCCCTCACAAGGCAGTGGTTGTGCTGTACGCACGCTCTGGAGTCCCTCCCCTCTTGCGATGGGTTGGGCTGCGCGTTTCACGCCTTAGGAAGAAGTCAGACAGTCACTTCTTACATGCGTTGAACATTGTAGGAATGTGTACTGTGTGTGGCCCACTGGAGAACATTTTGCAATTCGCGCAAACAATTGATATTTGCGTTGGACGTGCTTCCTGGTGTGCACTCCCTTCTTGTAAGCACGTTAACACTCTACTGTGCTGGTTCCCTCGAACTTTTGGTTGCTTACAAGGAGGGAGTGCACACTAGAACGCAATCAAGTATTTGCGCAAATGGTACATTTCTCCCAGTAAAGGGGAATCTAGCCGTGTCAGCAAGGGGTGGTGAGGCCCTCGTGGCTGTCACCCCACAGGACACCTTCCGAAAGCGCCCCATGGTGTGCACTCCCTCCTTGTAACACATGATGCTAACGGGGCGCGTTACACACCGCGTTGGAGCCTCAGGATCGGAACATGCTCATGAGAGGAGCGCATGGCACCCATGCACATATGATCAGACCTTGGGCTGGCCAGGGAGGCATAGGAGTGTTAGGCATGATCAAACGATCTTGACAGCGTCAGCTCATGTCTGAGGGTCCACGCCTCGCACTAGGGTCTTGGACTTGAGCGCTGGAGGTTTCACTGCGGCCACACAATGGAATTCTGGGGCTAACAAAATCCTGGCTTGTTGGCATCCATGATCACCACATTGCAGCCACACAATGCACACGGTTCCTTCACGCGGCTCACATCAATTGCCCACTATCACAGGTGGCATCGCATGGCTGCCACCGCCAGAACACTGGCAAGGCAGGTCACTAGCGCTGGACGCATCTCAGGACTCTATCATTGGATGGCATGGCATGTGTGCATTCAGAACCCTGTAAGCAGCTGCACAGTACACATCAAGTGCGAGTGCAGGCAGGGCGGCAAGGGGCTGGGGTCCACAGCAATGGCTTGAGCAGGGTGTGACGACGTTTAATTCCTTCCCACATGCTTGTACTGATAATCTCATGCAAGCCATTGTTTGTGTACCTGCGCTGCTGTGTACCGCATAATTGTTCTCCTATTTAGATTTGAGCTCTATCCCAGACATGCAAAGTGTGTACTGCACCACGTCATGTCCTTCATCCCCTCCCAGCATCTCCTGCCTTTGCTCCGCCGGTGGTTCACCACACGCCTGCCGCCTGCCCCCAGTACCGCATCCTCGCTACGTGGTCCGCCCATGTTTACTCACTGAGTCCCATTGACAGGCCCGGCCCCGTCGCCCCACGGGCGAGCAGGTCCTTCTGTGCCGCTGCCACCGCCCCCGCCAGGTGGGCAGGGATCTTTTGGAGGCCCTGCTCCACCACCCCGGAGGATGGGAACGGTCGCTCGTAATGCTGCGGGAGTGAAACATGGGCATGAGAAGTGCCGAGGCACAAAGCTATTCAGACAGTTGTACAACAGACACGACTGTTGAGTGGTCAAGGTGCTTGGTGAGCTGTTCGGTCGTCCTGATGTCGCCCAAATGTGCCGCATCTTTATTTCTTTGAACTGGCATCTGTATCAGACACGCTTAACCATGCCACGTCGTCCAAGCATTCGCGTCTTTGAGCTGCCTGTATCCAACACTGTTGAGTCGGGCATGCCTGGTGATACAAGCACTCCCTTGAACTGACAAAGACAGCGTTCAAGAGCTGCGGCCACAATCGCCGTTCGGGTCCATCCACAACAGAACCAGAAACTCTGCTGGGTACCTAGCTAGGTTGTGGATTGAAGCCCCTGCTCACCCTGCTGGGCACATTGGCTCCGTGTATGTAGGTGGGGACCTTGTACAGCTGCAGGTGCGGCATCAACTGGGCGCTCATGCTCAGGTTGATCAGCATCTGGCGGGCGTTCCATCTGCAACGGACAACACGGGATGAGCGCAGGGATGCCCCGGTTCACACAGCAACCAGAGCCGGTCTGCAGCAGCCGCAGTGTGTTCCATTGATGCTCGGCACTATGCAAGGGCTCCGGCTGGCCTAGGGGTTATAAACCAAAACCGTGCTACTGGAAGGTGTGCCAGCATACTTGTGGGTGCAATAACGCCGTGTAATATAATATAATATATATAATATATTGTAAATATAATATGATAATGCCACGTCTTTCAACGGTCTGCGTTGGTCAGCAACCAGCCGCCGCCACTCAATTAAGTACTGTAAGATCATTGCGGACCAGTTCAATGTCAGTTGGGGTAAACATGAGCTTTACGGCGTACCTTGCTGGATGTATCTTGGACTCCAAAAGGGGCAGCAGGTAGCGCACCGCCTTGGCAGCCACCACCGCCTGACGCTGCTCACCGTCCAAGCTGCACCAATGCAATCAACAAGTCAAACAAAACAAAGTATACCAACGATGATGCAACAAAGAACTTGTGATTGAGCGTGCATGGTGCATTTGTTGGCTGAGTTTGCGTCGGTGTTCACGCCTGCGTGTGCAGGTGTGCCACTGGCTCTGATGATGCAGTCATGATGCGATGAGAAGAAAACAAGTGCACACTCAAACAACGAAGAGTACTTCTTAGCTGAATGAGCAAGGTGTGTTTGTTGTTGGAATTGTGTGGGTGACCGTGTGGGTGTACATGCACATGTGGGCTCCAATGGGTTCTGGTGATGCACGGATGATGCACATGATGCACATGATGCCCACCTGACCATCCGCAGCACTGCGCTGGCCCATGTCTGCACCTCCCCCATGCCTGGCTCAAGCTTCCCTTTCTTCTTCTTGCCACCCTTCTTCTTCTGCACAAGGACAAGTATAAACAAGCGCATGGCATGGTGTGCAAGGGTTGGCTGGCACGTGAAGGAGGCTTTCGCACTCGGACGTGACCGCCCTGAAATTACTTCTCGACCAAGTGCCAGGCCTTGAAGACTTTCCAGCCCTGGACTCCCTTGCCTTGCATTGGCCTGCCCTTCCTGGGATGCTCCGCTTCCACCACTTGCCCGCTTGTCTCACCCACACGCCAAGCAAACCAGCCTTCAACAGATGGCAGCACGGGCAGATCTGCTGCTCTCCACCCACCTTTGGGTTCCCCTTTCCTCCCTTGTCGCCGTCTGTGTGCCCCCCCTCGCCCGCTGCAGCCGCGGCCTCTAGGTCGGGCAGCGGCCCCTCGGGCCCCACACATAACAACACAAGCGGGGGGACGGCGCCTCCCTGAAGCACACACACAGGCGAACAGACACAACAACTAAGCATGAGCACAACAACCACGTAACAATGGCATGTCTATTGTGCTTGTTGTTGATGCGACTGTCACATACACTGTACGCGGCTGTCTGGTACCTAGGAAACTAATTCTAACGCTCACAGGCATGCGCTGGTGGACCTGCACGTTGGACACAAGGCGCAACATGGGGCGTTGCACTAAGCATGGCAGGTCAGTGCACCATGCATGCCCCATGGATCCGTCTCCAACTCCCCCCCGCCTGAGCCCCACCTCGGCCACTATCTTTGCCCGCTGTGCAATCTCCGCCTTGGTTGCTTCATCCAGGAGGGAGTCATCCGACACACTCGGGTCCTGCGGGGCAGCGGACACACCTAACCATCAACCTGGCCTGACCTGCCTGAGGCGTGGCCAGTAAACACTAAACTTGGACTCACAGCAGACACTACCCACGTTCGCGCTGGTGCACCCTC